>JAEIFV010001184.1:0-81779 GCA_018904265.1 Lordiphosa collinella
CGCACTATGGGTAATTTCACGAGTTTGTGAGGCCAAAATTAATAACTCTTAAACGAAGCAAGATATTTAAGTTCGGTTTTTTTTGCATTGGGCTTATGGAACCATTAGGTATTAGATTTAGGAAGAAGGTGGTGGCACCGCCCCCTTTCTGAATAAATAAACTTGTTTTTATTATATTTTTAGAACATTTTTTAAAATGGAACAGCAAATATTGGGATAGTTTTTTCTGTATTTGTTTGTCAAAAGTAGACGTGACACGCCTTTAAGGCGAAGAAAAATCTTTTTAGAAAAAATACCCAAGCGCATTCGTCCTGCATTCCCTTTCTGCAGACGTTTTCCAGTTCAATATTGCATGGAAATTCGAAAAGAATTATAATTTCAAAAAAGCTGCATTGATCCTCCGATGTGTCGTCCGAATTAAAAGAGCTTTCCAATAAATTCAAAACTTTAACAGGAAGACACATTCTCTTCTGTCGCTGAATTCTCCTATCCAAATTCACTGAAGATATGATTGGATCGGAAGTATCTATCGCTCTCTGAAACACGTCTGTGAAATTTTGTTTCCTGTTTCCTTTTCTCGCATGATGAAGGCGATCCGACTTATAATATTTGTTCCACGATTCGGCTCCTTCCTCTCCAAAATATCCAACAGGAAGAACAGTATTTTGAATAATGTCACTTGAGTGAACCAGAATCTTGTGTACTGTTGCGGTCATTGGCAGCCAAGGATATTTGTCGATAATTATTTCTGCAGTCCCATAGCAAAAGGCTTGAAATTTCTCAACAGCTATTGCCAACTGACATAAACGGCATATTAAAATTATTCTGAAGTTTTCAATTAGCTGCTTATCGATGCCGGTGCAAGGGTGTCTTGCCTATTCTTTCGAGCAGCCACGCTTGCAGCATGAATTAATAAAGCTACGTTGCCTTGCTCAGATCTTGCAAGATCTGCAGCGCGCCTTCTGCGCGACCTGTTGCTCTTAGTGGTGTATGGTAGCTTCGGTCGGCCCACTGGCTTTAAGTTCTTGGCTAAATTTAGAACTGTTTGGGAACTAAGCCAATCTCCATGAATGCGCCGAAACTGCTTTAAATTATATTTGCATTTCGTCCACATTGTGCTCAAGCGGTAGCAAAGTTTTCTGCTTGTATGCTCTAAAAGCTCTCTTTGATTTTCCAATTCCACTTCAGGTATGTCAGCTTTGAAAAAATTAAGAACAGCGTCCTCCTTTGCCTTTCTTCCGGTCGCTTCATTCCACTTGCCGAACAATTCTGCATTGGCAAAATTGAGGTTAGGTGCTAAAAAATTAAATTTCACCAAAAGTGGTTAAAAGTGTATTTTTAGACAACAATAATTTGAAAGAGAATTAAATACTCTACAGCACACAATATGTTTCAGCAATTGACTCCTCTGGACTCACTTTAAATACCTTTTTAAAAATGAGACTTACTGAAAAGTTTTCGTTTGCTAGACTACTTACATTTTTACATTACTAAGAGGACACCACGATCAATTTCTACATTTGACACTCACAAACACATAGTACAAACCACACTGATTGGAACTCATTTCAAAAATTGTCCAAATGTTGATTAGTTTTTCACTTGTTGGCACATTCAAATTGCGAACAAAACCGTACAATTTGTAAAGCGCTTGCTTTGCAAATACAACCCTGTGTTTAACAGCTGATTTCTTCGAAGTGGCGCCATCTATTGAGATTTCTGGTACGCAACATTGAAGAACCATCTTTTGTTAACGATTTGCATTGAGAAATATTTCAAATTGGCGACTTTCAGAAAATGGGTTTTGGCCTCACAAACTCGTGAAATTACCCATAGTGGCAATCCACTCTTCCATCCCGGCCACATATTTGGCAAATTCCTGAACACGGCCAGCATTGACAATCCCAACACCAAAATGCAGTTGTCCGAGCATGTGCATCCCTCGCTAGATCCGGCTGCCCAATGCATTGAGCATTCGGTGGCTCGTCTTCATATGGCCGTGGATCTCATGTTTACCCGTCATGGCAACGCTGTGGTCGAACGTCAAAATGAGATGCAACGCTTGGCCGAAATCTCGTCGATTATCTACGCCATGTGGGCCAGTACGTCGCGTGCCTCGCGTTCCTATTGCATTGGTCTACCTTTGGCGGATCATGAAATGCTAACAGCTACGGCCATCTGCAATCAGGGCAGAGATCAGGTTAAAACTCTGTGCACGGCGATTTACGATGGGAATTTCGTTAATAATGACAACAATTTGCTGCGTTTGTCCAATCAGCTGACCAAGAGCAAAGGTTACTTTGCGGTGCATCCGCTGACCTTTAATTTTTAAGTGTTGTTCGCTGTTAAATTGCAAATTTATTAAAAATTCTAAAAAGAAAAAAAAGGGATTGTGTTTGAATCCTTAAGGATATTTGTAAAAGAGGTATGCACGAGTGCACTCAAACCAACAAAGCAATAATGACTTACCGGACTTTGAGTACAACAAACTCATCTGAATGAATGTGGATTTATTGATGCTCAAATCGACTGAGTATGAATGAATGTGTAAAACGAAGTGATTAATTGAGTAAGTTGCGAAACTTGTACTTAGATCACTCACAGTGCTATTTAAGGAAACTTTACAGAAGCAAAAAGGAAACAGAAGCAAATCAGGAGCTTGATTTTATACCAAATAATGCTGGGAAAAGAGCTAGTCAGAGGTGTCGGAGTACGGTACAAATTACGTACTTATGTCCGGCATAAAAAAACATAATACACACAAGCAAATACGGGACGCAGGGCAGTACTGAAAATGCCTGTGAGAAAAACACAAGTACGGTCAATGTGCTCTAATATACCGATGCAAAAATGAAGTAAGCGTTCTAATTAGAGATTCCAAATGATTCAAGTTACTGACTCTGTGGTAGGTCAGTTACATTCCTCTAGCTTTTAGATTCTTGCACATATTTCAGATATTTAAGTACTAGATCCTCTTCTGGTCTAGACGACTGAAGACGACATTGAAGAACCTTGTGATATTCAACATTTTTGTTATCAGGAGCAAAAATAAATAAAGCAGATTGTTTGCCGACACGTGAACATGACACGTACAATTGACCATGAGAAAAACATACATTTTCCAAATTCAGACCACAATCGTTTAAGGGCTGGCCTTGTGATTTGTTAATCGTCATGGCGAATCAGAAATTGAATTCGTCCTCGGAATGAGAACTTCTTCACCTTTAAATTTTTCTTTGATTATCGCCGCGTAAATCACATTGGTCATCGATTTTCTTATCACCAAACGCGTTTCTTTGCATAGTTTTGACTAGATGACTACCGTGCCAACCTTTAGTTGCAAATTGTGCGGTGGTACCAGGGCCGTCCCAGAAATAGCCGACTTAACTACTAAAACACAAAAATTTATAATTTTTTCCCAGCGGTGTTCAATAGCTTCGATATCTTTTTTATAATAAGAACTGTGAAGCTCTTCAAAATAGGCATTAACCTCGGACTCCACCTCTTCATTGTTGCCAAATCTTTTTCCTCCGAGCCATTTTTTCAAGTTTGGAAATAAGAAATAATCAGAGGGAGCTAAGTCTGGCGAATAAGGGGCGTGAGGTAGCAATTCAAATTTTAATTCATTAATTTTAGCCATTGCAACGGCAGAGGTGTGAACCGGCGCATTGTCATGATGGAACAGCAAACGCGGCACCCATCTTGCGAATAACTTTTTCATGTCTAAATTTTTCGGTCAATATGCGATGTACAGCACTTTTTAAAATGCCTACACATTCAGCTAACTCTCGAACTTTCAATCGCCGGTCACTCAATAACCATTTTTTAATTTTGGCCACCATTTCTGAAGTGGTCAACTCATTTGGACGCCCATTACGATGTTCATCTTCGCAGCTCAAAGGACCTCGCTTGAACTCAGCCACCCAATATTTTATTGTTGTAAACGAGGGAGCAGAGTTACGCAAGGTAGAATCCAGCACCTTTTCAATATTGGTTGGACTAAGACCTTTTATATGAAAGTATTGTATCACATAACGATGACCAATTTTTTCCATGTTTGCAAATCAATAACAAGCGTTCTCTATTAAAATCGACCAAAAAAAAAACTGTGCAAGGTAAAGGCATCAAACTTCAAACTTAAGCTTTTAATAGTTGGTACTTCCCCTTTTTAATATTTTTTGTGAACATTTTCCAACACTAGGTCGGCCATTTCTGGGACGCCCCTCGTAGTCCAGGCACATCCAAGGCATCGTCCTCGTTTCTTACACAGTCGATAAATTTAAATGAAGAGTACCAGAGTACCAATTATCAGATTCTAAACTACAAAAGTTTAAGTTATCCACATCTTTATTCTTAATCGCTAAAGTTGCTCGCTCATTCAACCATTCAATATTTTTATGGTTAGCAATGATGTTCGGAAATACTTTCTTGATGAACTCGTCTTTCGATCGGGGGTGTCCTGGAAATCTCTAGAGATTTTGGCTTCGGTTGGTTTGCAAATCGCTAGAGAAATCCTTCGGTGTCCCAGAACTTCGAGAGATTTTGTTTTCTTCGAAAGGCTAGTTCGAAAGTCGAGTTCGAAAGGTGTGTGTATCAGATTATGGTGCTACTACAAAACCAGTGATGGGTTGCGTGGGTTCGTGAAGTCGTTTTGGTTGGTTAGTTTATTGGCTGGTTTGTGTATTGGTTGGCTTGCTAAAATCTCCCAACATAATACGAGAGGTTTGAAACCAACCGAAAGAGATTTCTAGGACACCGAGAATTGGTTTTGGGTTGGAGTTTAGTTGGAAGAGATTTCTGGAACACCGCCGGATGAGACGAAATTGCAAACATTCGGAGGAAATGAAATCAATACGCTCGATTCATCGGCAGGGACACGATCTTTACCTTTATTCAGCAATTGCTTGGAAAAATCTTGAGCAGATGGATCGTTCTGCAATGCAACTCTCATGACAGCTGAAGTTTCTTCACATAGCTCCACATTACAGTGGGGAATTTTTACATTTTTTTTGGCATAAATTCAAATTTTTCACATTTTTGTTTTGCAAAATAGTTTTAATCTACATACTTCAGATAGATTAAAAATAAAAATCAATTTTTTTTGGGGCAGCCCATCGATCTCACTACGCGGTAAAAGTATTTGGATTGAGTGATCGAAACTGGCTTATCGAAAGTTGCAAAATTGTGTGTTAAGTTTGTGTGCACGTCCTGACCTCAATTTTTCATCAAAAACAAATCGGGAAAATGGAAAACATTCGTACAGGTATGTAGAATAAGTGTTCTGTATTAGTTTGTCAAAACAATAACTGTGGATTTTCCTTTGCCTAATGTTCTTTTCACATGTTGCAGTAAATTTTTACATATGTGTTTGGGTTTCGTGGAAAATTACTTACGCTGCGTGTGACCTCGTGCGGACTTTTATGTACACTATGGTATTTAGAGAAGTGTATTAATTCAAATGCTAAAAGTCCTGTTTGCATATTCTTGCCCGTATTCTTGAAAACGTCATTTTACAGAACAGTTCTAGTTTAGTCGGCAAGAGGTTTTAGATGATTGGAGTAGCAGTGGACGTCAGTCAGATGCAGTGTTTGCATACATTGTGAAAGAAATTGAAATTGATGAAACAAAATAAAAATCAGAAAATTTCTTGGACATCAAAATATGCAATATAAGGCTGCAAACATGAAAAAAAAATTGTTTCTCAATGTTTTCTCAAATTGAGAAAAGAAATGAAAATATGAAAAAAAAACAATTTTTTCTTACATATATTTTCACTCATTTTGTTTGCAAAAACGGATAAAAAGGGCGGGTTGGGGTGAAGGCGTGGCCCAATCGTCAATAAATTTTTTCCGAAATTATATTTTGATCTAAGCACTATTCGTGCCAAATTTGAATAAAATATATTAGCATTTAGAGTTTATGCCAAAAAATCGAAAAATTCCCCACTGTGCACAGATTGGATGATTTGAGGCAAGAGTTTATTTGATCGGCAGGAGTCGATCTTGGAATGACTGGCAGTGTTTGGCGGAAATCGGCAGACAGTACATTATTGCGTCTCCAAAAAATTTCTAGAGTCATTGCGCTGATTTTTCTTCTTCTGATTTTTCTTCTTCTTATTTGGCCCGATATTTCTATCACAACCGTTTGACGGTCTCGGCCGCTGCTATTAATGCCCGCCACTCGTCTCTGTCTTGTGCGAGCTGGCACCAGTTGGTCAGTTCAAGCGCCTTTATGTCTTCCAGCACCTGTTTTTCCCAACTAAGTTTCGGTCGTCCTACAGCTCCTTCTTTGCAATTGTATAGCGCAATTTTCGTTTTCCGAGAGAGGGCTCTGGTCTTAAACTCCTTACTAAGCCCGTAGTAACATCGGTTTGCAAGAGTTATTCTTCTTCGGATCTCCAGACTGATGTTGTTGTCGCTGGTGATTATCGGTCCGAGGTAGACAAAGTCCTTTACAACGTTAAAGTTGTCCAAGACGCGTAGCCTCACTGCGCGCTGAGACTAGGAACTTCGTATTTTCCTCATTCACAGCTAAGTCCATGCGTTTTGACTGCTTCTCAATCTCTGAAAACGCCTTGCTTACCGCCCGTTCGGATTTGCCGATAATGTCAATGTCATCGGCATATGCAAGTAGCATTACATCTTTATAAAAGATGGTGCCCGATCTGTTAGCATTTGGGCACTGGCGCAGTATATACTCCATCAGCAGATTAAAGAAGTTACACGATAAGGTGTCACCCTGCCTAAAACCTCTTCTGGTATCGAAAGGCTCGGAGAGGTTCTTTGCTATTTTGACGGAGCTTTGTGTGTTTCTCAACGTCATCATGCAAAGTCGAACGTACTTTGCTGGTATACCAAAAGTGGACGGCTTCAAAGAACTTTGACCTTATCGGTGTGTCAAAAGCGGCTTTATAATCAACAAAAAGATGGTAGGAGTTGATTTTCGTCGCTTCTCCTCTCTCCTTTTCTTCCGATATCGCTCCTTGACAGATCGCGTTGCTCCCGACTGCAGAGATCCCTTGTAGGCAGCGTCTTTCTCTGCAGTAGCGCGGCGGCACTCATCATCGTACCATGACTGTTTTCGGGAGTGCTCGGCATATCCGAGAGTCTCCTTGGCAGCCGTACTCATGGAGTGTGAAATATGTTTCCACTGTTCACTTATAACTGAAGGGAAAGGTGAAATGGTCAGTCAAGTTGAAAATCATGCCAGGATCAATGCTTAAGGGCAATTCACTATAAATAGATCTCCATGGTAATACTTAAGATACTTAAGAAATTGTTTTTCAAGACCAAAAATGACCTCACATAACTACCCAGACTTGGTTATGACAATACTGAGCCGCGATTGAATCCATGGAAGACCCATGATGAAGAACATAGATACAGCATGAACGATGTATCAAGCCATTATACAGTCATAAAATCCCGAAAAGATACCAGAGGATTTCACAGCTGGCAGGAGCTTCTAAGTTTTGATTTTATTACATCTACAAAAAGTGACCAATTAAGTTTCACATTTTTACAACGAGCGTCAGAGTGTTTCGTGGCGCAGCACGCAAAATGTTTGTTTTATTGTCTGGGGGTTGTGTGGTCGAGTCCTGGAGCCGAACAGAAATTTCTTTTAGTTTTCGTTGTTAATTTTGGATATTGTCTTCGCCTTTACCACATTTGATGTTGCCATGGCATGATTGAATGAATTTTTTATCGCGGCTCAGATTTTTCTTAACCATGGCTGTGTAGTTAAGTGTTGTCATTTGTGCCCTGAAAAGCAGTTTCTTGAGTATTTAGCGGGGCTTATTATCATGAAGATCCATTTACTGTGAATTGCACTTATGCATTTCTCCTGGCTTGATATTTCACCTAATCGAGAGTTAAGTTTGTCTTGCATTATTACTATTTTGTATACTCTTTGGTATCTCTTCGTGATTTTATGATTTGCCAGTCTCTGTAAAATGGCTTGACACATCATTTATGCAGAATCTATGTTCTTCATCATTGATCATCCATGGTATTTATCGCGGCTTAGTATTGTCATAACCAAGTCTGGGTAGTTATGTGAGGTCATTTTTGGTCTTGAAAAACAATTTCTTAAGTGTTTAGCGGTTTTATTACCATGGAGATCTGTGAAAGCGAATTGCCCTTAAGCATTGATCCTGGCATGATTTTCAACTTGATTGATAGTAATATAATTATAATTAATAATTTGAATCCTCTTTGGAATTTTTCGCGACTTAATAACAGTTACAAATCAACTATCGATTCCTGGTTATTTCCGACAGTGGGAACTAGGTTCAAATTAGTCTAGCTATGCGTTCGTTCAAGATTCAATATAATAGCTTTTTAATGGATTTTGTTGCCTACACTGAACCAAAAAATTGATTCGCTCGGGATCAACTCTATCCAAAACGCGATTAATGATGGGGTGTTCTCGAAATGGCGTAAATTGAATCCGTCCGGTATCAACACTTTGATACCGGTTTTTGCCTTGCCAGGCTTACAAACCCCACCCCTCTCCTTTCGTTGTCATAAATTGCCCTGACTGGGACTCGAACTCTGGACCTCGAATGTCGCATTCACTGACAGCGCCACTCGGCCAACTCTACCACACCGGTGATGCTTTCAGCATCGTCAAATTGCCATTATAAATTGACGGGAGACAATCCCAAAACGGATCGATATCAAGCCTGCTCGTACTTAGAATTTTAATCCCGTTGTCGGGATCTTTCTTTTTAGCATTTCAAGGCATTTTTTTTCGGTGTAATTAATTTTAAATTTAATTTGTTTATGAAAAGATTTACAGGCTGGATTAATTCATTTTGTGCTCCAAAAGATTTATAAATCACGATAGAGCATTCATCAATGATTTCAAGAAGATTTAAATCTCAATGATTTAAAGCAAATTGAATGCAATCGCTGTTTTTTTTCAATCAGGTTGTGATTGATTTGCGATTCAATTTTGAAATGATTGATTCTGATATTAAGTTTGAACAAAAGTGTCCGTCTGTACGTATGAGCAAGCAGATCTCACAGATGGTGAGAGATAGAGGTTTGAAATGTATGGGACAAATGTTTCTTATACTTGCAGGTAGATCAAGCTTATTTTCAATTTTTGCAACGCCCCCTCCCGCCCCCGCAATTTGGAAAAAACATCAGTTTATCCTCAGTTTTATAGATAGCAGGTTCGTACCTTCTTTGCTGTCTGAGTAAAATTGGTATGTAACCTGCAAAGTCTGCGTGCGACCGCCCACTCAAAGAAGAAAGCATCGTGCGGTGTCGCTCAAAGCATGTACAAGTAAATTTGACACCCGCTCAAAACTGAGACCAGTCACTGAAATACTAGTACGATATGAGTGAGTAAATGAACTGACTTCATATTTTGAATGGAAAATCATACCCAAGACGCATTTACAACCAGTATATTCGAGTCAAGAAAACAGGCACTCTTGCATATCTCTGGTTCGTAACTTCTACGCATATTTAGTAATCAGCATTATTTAGCGATTCGCCAAAGAAATGGTAGAGATCGGATGAACGATAGTCGAGTTATAAGGAAAACACTTCACACACCTTAACTCAAACTTTTTAGCTTTTATATCATAGGAAGTCTTTTCTAAACATTTTAAATTAAATATTTCTTAAAAATAATTTTGGCCGCCTAAATCGGTCAAATACCCCACTGTGAACGCTCAGATTTTGGTTTGAATCTTGGTAAATTCGGCGCCTTGCCCTACTGCAGTCCTGGCCAGCCTTGGAACCTGTGGCCCGAAGTCGCTCGTCGATTCAAACCGAATGTATGCCGAAGTCAATCATCACTGAGTGTCAGAGAGAGACAGACATATTTTTCTGTGCTCTCAGTTTGGCCAGCATGCCCTACTGCAGGGTTCCCCAAGAAGAGAGGCTCTCTGCCTCTCTCTGTCTCTCTCTAACACACTTTGAGGCTTTGCTTCGGCACGCATTCGGCTTGAATCGTCGAATGTGTTCGGCCCCCCGGGGCATGGCTGGGGATCACTGCCCTACTGTTACTACGTTTATGCTATGCTCATTTTGCAAAATCTTTTAATGAAATGGTTACGAAAGTTGACTATGAATTCGCCGTCAATTCATGAAATGCGGTGGCACAGCCAATTTAACTTTGCGTGGGTGTTGCCAGATCTTTTGTTTTCTCATATGTGCGCTGGTCACTTTGTGAATTTGCGAAAGCAGCATAAACAGAAACAAAATCGTGAATTTCATAGCATAAACGTAGTATGTGTCTAAGTCTTTTTAATTTAGTTAAAACTCACCTACAAACTCTAACGGGAATTATGAAATTGTTAAGGCTGCATTCAGCATAAAATTTGCATTTTTTCAGTTTTTATTTAATCAAAATTGATCAACAATTGGCCATTTGGCAAGCGGCTCAGGAAAGAGGGCAAAACAGTGCAAGTGTGCGTGAGTGCGGCTCGTGCATGTGTGTGTGTGTGCGTGTGAGACAGGTGGTAAAGTGTTTGTCTGCTGTACTTTGAAAGCCCAACTGCTGTCACATCGCGTACCCTCCCTCAGCTTTACTTCAATTGGTAAAAATATCCATAATTTCCTTAACTACAATTACAACAAATGTAATAACATTTGGTCAAAGGAGGGCAGCGATATTCTGTTCTGCAACCACAAAAGCAGCGCTGCCGACATGATGTTTCAATTTCAATTCATTCCAGCCAGAGGGAGAGCGGCACTAAGAGAGCGAGTTTTTTTTCTGCCCCCGCGTGCCTCTCTCGCTCTTTCATATTTTCGTTATCTCTCGCATTCGTTTTCTCGCTGTCGAACTTTTCGGACGTTTAATCGGACGTGTGCGGTTTTAGTGTTTAGTAATAAATTAATTTAATACTTGTGTTAATCGCATTGAATTAAATATAAACAATTAGGCGTGGGTGGTAAAGATAATCGAGTGGATCGCGTGTATCGCCGCATATTAGTTGTTATTTTGCGCGTGTGCGCGTTGGGGGAACAGTGACATTTGTGGTCGTAGCAGAGCGTGTGAAAATTGCAAAGAATTAAAAAAAAATTAAGAAGGAGGAAAAACGCCCCGTATGTTTCTTATACATATGTATGTGTGTGTGTGTGAGTGAAATGAAGGCAAAGCAATTGCAATTTTTGTGAGTGACAACAAACAAACAAATAAGCAGCGGCGGCAACGGGAGCAGCAACATTTAACTTGACACAGGTAAGCTCTTTTTTCTCCCGGATGGATGGCTCATCAAAATTTGTACCCTGAAATTTGTGGTATTTTATGACCGGCGAGCGACAAACAACGAAACACATTTCATTTTTGGGGTGATGTGGGTAACAACGACAACAATCAAACCAAATTCAAGCACTCACACACATATGTACATACATACAAACACTGGAAATGAAGCTAACAGGGACGGAGCCAGGGGATAATATAGTCAGCAGTCCAATTAAAAGCAGAATTAAAAGATTTTCATATTGCCAAACGCATTACAAATTTTCTTGTAGTTAGAATAAAAAAAGAAAACGAAGCGTCGCAGAGTTCAGTCATTTCATTTCATTTCGTTCCACTTGGTGTCGTAGGTGTTGCTTTTTAACTCGGTTGACAGTGGCACACGACGCAACAACAACAAATCCAAATGCAAAGACAATTCCACTGGTTTTATTTTTGCGTTTTTTTTTCGCCTCACTCTGTGTGTGTGTGTGGGTGAGTGTACAATCCATATCCATCAGCCTTCTGCGCGCTTTTATTTGAGATTTGCGCACGAATGGCTTTTGCCCATTGGAGTTGTGTATAAACTGTGGGTGGGGTGGTGGTGATGGGGGGTTTGGGTTGCTGGAGGCTAGTTTGCACTAGAGTCGGGGAGACCCGAGCAAATGAACGCACACACAGACACTCACTCTCACCCACTCCGAGCAAGTGGATAGAGTTTGGATTTTGTTTTATACGCTTTTCCTTCTTTTTCTTTTGCACCTCAACTTCTCAGCGAAATGACTGAGCACATTTTTTTTCTTCTTCCCATTTTTCCTCAATTGTTAATTGCTGCTGTTGAACTTTAAGTTGTTAATCAATTGCTGTTATGTTTGCGTTTGATTGTTTAATGTTGCCCTTAGGCAAATTTCCCAGATTTTGCAGGCCTTCGATATTGATGCAAATATTAGGTAAAGTCTTTAAACTGCTCATCTAGGCCTTAGCCTAATTAGCCCCCCGCTTAACACAAGTTTGATTAATGATGATTGAGGTGGGTCCGGACAGGTCTAAATTAATGGTTAAAGTTAGTTTTTAGCTGAGAAATCTTATCAATGTGTGCGTATTACCACGAGATAATGATAGAGTTTATAATGACCTTAACATTACTATTTGTTTTTTGAGATTTGAATTAGT
Source organism: Lordiphosa collinella (assembly GCA_018904265.1). Taxonomy (NCBI): domain Eukaryota; kingdom Metazoa; phylum Arthropoda; class Insecta; order Diptera; family Drosophilidae; genus Lordiphosa; species Lordiphosa collinella. The sequence goes on from JAEIFV010001184.1 coordinate 12,373, forward strand.
TATGTGTGTGTGTGTAAAGCATTTTACAGTTGCTTTTCTCTCACTCTTAGAGTGAATGACTCTCAAGAGCATTTGTTTGTCAAAGCAAATGGCCACAAAATGCACTAATACTTGCGCTAGTCCGATGCACTCCCGTTTATAATCCTGTGGCTCTCAAGATAATTTCTACTTAGAAGATCGCAACGATTTCTTATTAAAAATGCAATGAGACAAAGTTCTTGCTATATTTCGTTATCAATACAATAGAAAGTCTCTAAAAATTGATCAGATCGAAGAATAATTGGAATAATTTTAAGGGAAATTCGATATCCATTTTAAAACATTTTTAATTAACTTTTACATTTTACTTTCATATTTTTTTCAACATCTTTTTAAGCCGTTTTGGAATATTCTAAAAACTTGCACAATAAAAGAGTGAGTTTTCTCGTCCTGGAGTTCAGTTGTGCAGTGCAAATATAACGAAAATAACAGGGATGCAAACCGGTTCTGAACCGAACCGAACCGCTTATTCCAGCCGGTGAACCGAACCGCAAACCGAACCGGCTTCCTTTCAGAAAACCACAAAGAAAAACGGTTCGGTTCTGTTCAGTTCTCTGACGAGTTCTAAGACGTGAATCGCTTTCCTTCCGGCCAATGATACTTAATAGTTTGGGAATTTGAATCGTTTCCCTAAGACAATTTTTATACGACATTTCGCTCGACCTTCTACAACAGAGACAGGCAAGAAATACATTCACATTTTTGCATTGATGTGTGTGAGAGCAGCGCAAAAATTTCTCTCTTTTCCAGTAGCAACGACTGCGTCGCGAACACGTAACGCAGCGGAGCTTTAACAGTTTATACCGTGTGTGTGGAAGCAGCGCTGCTTGAGATTTTTCGTATGCACGCCAGATAGCAAGCTGCCGGCCCCTGTTCTACAAGGTAGATGCAGGATTGATATAACCTTTATGGATGACTTGACACAAATTGTAGAACATGTAACATGTCTCTGCATTGTCCGCCGATCTTCTTAATATATGTGTCATGAATCTGCTTTCTTTTCTTGAATTTTCGCCCTCCAATGGACAATAATATCAATTTTTTATAGTACTTCTTCATCTAAATTTAATCTTAGTGAGGAGTTTTTTCTCATACGATTAAAAGGGTGTGTAAGATGCATGGTACGTATTCTTTTCTAGCCGACATTCTCTGTGTTCGAAAGGCATTTCTCTGTAAATCCGTAAATCCGACATCACAAATCTTAGACACTCTTCTTAGGATTTTAAAGATATTCAAGTAGTCATAAGAATTGTTAGCCGTTAGCCGTGTTGTTAGGATTGATTTTAATTCTATAATCAATCTGAAATCCACAACAATGATATGAACATTTGGACACAAAGCAGATTATCGATACTCAGACAGACACGGCTTTGTCCGGAACCAACCTGGACTCGTCAGTGAGATTTTAATCGCTTTCCACACCAACAGCTATTAGCAATTACCTATTTAAAGCCACTCTGGGCCAAATAAAGACTTGGGAATCATAAGTATTTTTCATGTTTACGTTCACATGCGTCTATTAATAGCTACAGCTTCCTCCGATGTTATTCGAATGGTGCTGGGGGCTGTGTTCCAATGTCGTATGTGTATTTGTTGTTTTTAATGGCAATTGTTAAACTTCTGTGGACAACGCAACAGACAAGATAACTGGCCAAGCATTTCTCTTGAATACATTTTAAAGGGGTTTTCTTTGCTCTTTATAAATACCATGGTATTTTTTTGTTTGTTTTTATAGAGAAACCGTTCAGTTTTTTAGAACAATCATTTCACCGTGACTGGTGCTTTTGCATGTATATGGGGTTAACGACCAAGTTTTGATTTTTAGTCAGAATTCAAATGGTTTATAAGAATTCGAAGTCACCTTAAGTCAGAAATCATAATATTTCATAATGTGCTCTATGAACCACTGAACCGAACCGAAACCGCGGTACAGTTAGCTCCAAAAACCATGTAATGAACCGAACTGGCGGTTCAGAAACTGCGTGAACCACTGAACCGAACCAGTACTTATTTTCGAGTGGTTTTCAATAAATAATTTTATATGCAAGCTCTGAACTAGTGCTGGAAAACTACACCGTGTGACAGTCAAAAATTTTAAATTTCTTACATCAACATTTTGAATAACGGTTAAAAATTTACTTTAAAAGTAGCTCCGTACATTAAACGAAAATTAATGAGTCAAATTTTTATAAAACAGTTTAATTTTGGTATGCAGTTTCAACTAAATTTTTTTTGCGTCTTCTGCACCTCAATTTTTTGACTTTGAAGATGTTTTTCAAAACTATTTGGTTAGAAACCCGTTAAATTTATTTTATTACTTAAAAAGAACACATTTTCTCGATTAAGACGTGTGCCTTGTTTCTACAATCGGTCAATAATTAGCAAAGTTATTAAATATTTTCGGATAACGGAATGTCCACAATATGTTGATGTCGCGCCATTATAGCACTTTCGACCGTAAAGTTGTTGAGTTTTTCAGTGTAAATTCTTAAATAATTTTTTTTAGAATAAGTACTGTTTAGCCATGTCCGTCTGTCTGTCTGTCAGATAAATGTACGAAGATAAATGTTTAAATTAAATCAATATTTCACTATTTTTGGTCTTGTTTTATATGCAACTAAGTATCTGGCAGCTAATAACCGGTATATCCGCCATTGTTTTGCAAGACTTTCTCCATTCGTCTTGGCATGGAGGATATTAACTTGCGACAAGTTCCAATTGGTATGTTGTACACTGCTCTTTGGACGATATCCCAAAGTTGATTTTTATTTGGACAAAAAGTCTTTCCGACCTCTCTTTTGAGTTCACCCCAGAGATTCTCGATGGGATTGAGGTCTTGGCCATTGAAGAACATCCACAGTTTGCTCTCGGAACCAATCCTGTACTACTCGAGAGGAGTGCTTCGGGACATTATCCTGCTGGAACTTCCATAAAAGTGGCATATGGTAGCATCACCGTCTCCAATAGATCTTTGTATACGAATCTGTCCATTATTCAGTCAATCCGATGAATCGGACCAACACCATACCATGAAAAGCATCCCCATACCATTAGGCTACCACCTCCATGTTACAAAGTTTTATATGTGTCGAATTCTTTGCCTTTCGGACCACGAACATTCCTCTTGGTATCATTTCCAAATAAATTTATTTTGGTTTCGTCACTCCAGAGGATAATACGCCATTTTTTCTCACCTTCCGGCCCGCACCAAGTTCTACGATCTAATAGAAATTTGTTCCTCATCTGTAAATTTGCCGACCGAAACCGACCTACCTGGTAGGTTTGCTATTGCCAATCGTAGCCAAACTGTCCGTGATGACACAATATTCCCAATTTTATTGGCGTCCTGGAAGACTTGAACAAGTTGCGTTTAACTATGTCGTTTTCAAACGACATAATTCCGACGGAAAAAACCACATAATTTCGATCGGAATTATGTCGTTTCAAAACGACAGTTTTGACAGGAAAACAACGACATAATTTCGACAGAAAATAAACAAGGCGTCATAATGGTGTAAGCCTTCGTATAAAGTTGGAGGTCTTATACAACTATGGCGACTTTACAAAAAAATTTGCCACAGTTATGGTAGTTCAGAATTAATTGCCAATTACGTAAACTGGAGAAGGAAAAAAAATGAAAATCATGAAAAAAAACCATTTTAGAATAAATGAATAAGATACATTTCTCCGAAACTAATCAAAGTGACATTTCCCATTTCGCATATATGGCCCTTTTCTGGTCTAGAAAATTTTTTTCTAAATTTTTTTTGTTGAAATTTTCTTAGATATTTCAAACGTTTATTCCAAAAGGATTTTTCAAAATTCGGAATACTTTCGGAGATAAAACCATTTTAGTGACCTAAGGTGACCCAAAATTTCCTAGCAACTGCAAACTTTAAACGCGTTTTTCTCGAAGCCACGTTTTTCAAAATGGTGCCCACGTTTTCTCAAGTTCTACCGAACCGATTTTGATAATGAAAGGACGCAGAATTATCGTGGCTACCTCACCTCAATTTTTGAAAAAAAAAAGATTTTACTATTTTTTTTGTGAACTGGACTGCAAAAAAATGGTCAAAAATCAATTTTTCGTTTTTAAAAGTCCGCCATTTTTTTAAATTCAATTTTATTTTCACATTTCTGCTACGGACGATAAGGGCATTCATACTAACCAATTATCTTTACAATTACAATTATTTTGTTATTAACGAGAAAGCAAAGCTAACTTCGTCTGTGCCGAAGTTTAAATACACTTGAAACTTTTGACTTAATTTTGTGACCAATGACTTAATTGATAAGTTTAGTGTCTTGTGACATTGAAATATTATAAAAAAAAACTAAAAAAAAATTGTGTGGCAGCTACATGAAGTGACCATCCGATTTTCGCGGTTTCGACATATGTGCAGTGTGCAGCTAAAAGATGTCTCAGTGCAAAATTTCAGCTCGATAGCTTCAAAACTGAGGGACTAGTTTGCGTAGAAACAGGCAGCCGGACGGACAAAGCTCAATCGACTCAGCTCGTCATACTGATCAAGAATATATATACTTTATGTGGTCGGAGATGATGGTCCTAACTTCTGGTCAAACGCATAACGCACATCTAATGTAAATGTTGCTTAAGAAGAGCTGCACAGTGACAGATAAACAAAGTTTTCAGTATGACTTAATCAATTAATAAGTTTGTACAATTTTATTAATACAGTGGTGCTCATAGACTTAAGCCACTGCCACTACCATAAACTGTTTTCTTAATAACTTTTTGAACATATTTATTTCGGCCTGAAATTTTTACATTTTGCAACACTGTTATTTAAGCAGCTGATCACAGTAAAAAATGACAAGTAGGAATTCGGGGGTTCCCAAAAAATTAACTAAATGTCAAAAAGGAGTATTGCGCTCTGCTCAAATACTTACGCCACCTTGAGCTAAAATCGTCAAACTTGTGTTTTTTCCGGGAAAGTTGTGCTAGTTATTTTCTAAACTAAAATATTGAATACTAAATACGTTTCCCAAAACAATTTGTCCGCTATGGCTAAAAATAAAAATACAAATCCGTCCGAAAGAAAGCTAATATGGGAATATTACGAAAAAAACACAAGTATTCTACAAATTTGTAAGACTTTTTTTGGGAACCTGGGAAAATATTCTACGTGAAAAGCCCAGAAAAACCACTTTAAACGACGATAGACGGATTGCCAAAATCAGTAAAGACGATCCGTTCTTGACTTCAACGCAAATCAGAGGTCAAATGGTGGCAGATTATGGCGTGAATGTGTCAGCTCAGACCATAAGAAGACGGCTAAATGAATTCGGGTTATATAGACGCATTGCCCAAAAAAAAACCATTGCTGTCCATTAAAAATGTTAAAAAGCGCCTTCAATTCGCCACTGAGCATATTCAAAAAGGTCCCAATTTTTTGAACATGATTGTTTGGAGCGACGATGTATGTGTACGACGTCCTCCCAACAAACAATTGGACCCCAAATACACGAAGAAGACCGTTAAACATGGTGGCGCTTTGATTATGGTCTGGGGCTGTTTCATCGCGTCGGGCGTAGGTTCCCTAGTGAAGATAGAAGGCATTATGAACGGCGAAATGTACGGGGACATCCTTATTAACAATTTATCTGGAGAATATGCCGATAATTTCCACTTGCCTGGATATTTCAACAGGACAACGACCCGAAACACACCAGCAAGATAGTCAAGTCGTGGCTTAACCAAGAGGCAATCAATGTTTTGCAATGGCCACCGCAGAGCCCCGTCTTGAACCCTATAGAGAACTTGTGGGGAATTCTTAAACAAGTCGTTGGCCAAAAAAACCTGCAAATAAAAACGATTTGTGGCGAATTTTGCAAGAAGAGTGGAAGAAATTCACCCCTCAACAGTGCGCACGTCTTGTGAATTCAATGCCAAAGCGTTGCTCCGCTGTTCTTAAGCAGAAAGGTCATCCCACTCAATATTAAAGTAAATTTATTAAAAGTATAAGGAATATTGGGCAAATTTTAACTTTTTCAACCATTTTTTTCCAGGTGGCTTAAGTATGTGAGCAGGACGGAGTTTCGATCAGAATTATGTCGTTTCAATGCGACATAATTCCGACACAAAAAAAACAACATAATTTCGATTCCAGCGACATAATTTCGATTCAAAACGTATGTCGTCGGAATTATATCGCTATGCCAGGTTTCTATACAATCGATAGTGGAAAAAAAGGATTGATAGTTTCGCACAACCAGTAAAACTTCAAACGGGAAGATATCTAACTCCATTTCTCTAACCTGAACGTTTGTGTTGCAGAGAGAGGTAGTGGGTTCGTTCCGCCTCGGAACATCTAATAATCAGTGGCGCCATAGGCGCCAGTTGTGAAGTATGTAGCCATGAAAGAGCTTTAAATAGGGCCCATTGGATTCGTCGTTAAACTGTATGTCACGAGCCAAGAGATAAAGAGAAGCTCGGCGTGGCAATTTAGACTGCAAACCAAATAGCTCTTGAACCGCACCAGAAACACAAACTTTTTGCGTTAAGAACCTGCTAAACCTCTTCTTTGGAAACAGTTCGATACGAAAAACCACCTTAAATCATTTTTATAAGAACAAAGATTTCTTTAAACAATCAAAGCATTGGCTGGCTGCATCATTCTGTGATATTTTCACCATATTTTGTTTTATGATATCAAGAAGGGCTGAAATGGAGCACCAGGTTGTGTAACTTCTTCAAACTTTCAAGGGCTTGCATGCTTAATTGAAACATCAATAAGGTGCAACCCCCAACTTGCTTACATTTAAGAAGCGGTTAACTTGACACTTGGAGCGATGTTTTCTGCATCCATCCAGTGCGAGTTGATGACTAAAAGAGAGACTCAAAATAAGTCTAAGACAATGCAATCTGTTTGAGTTTTCTCATTCAAATTCCAAATCCGCCAGCATATTCTTCTTCAGTTGACTGCCAAACACGTGGATGAAAAGAACCTAACCGTTTTCTATAGCATTGTTCGGTTCGGTTCAGCCTTTTTCGGTTTAGGTTCGCACACCTGAGTCAAACAAAGCTAATGAGAAAATGTTTCGCAAATTTATATAAATGCCTAAGCACATAGACATTTATGTAAATGAAACACACAGCCAAATGGAAATTGTTTACACTGCGCCCCAAATGCAACATTTCGTTTGAGTGGCCTGGTCAGGGGGAGGGGGCATGGAACTGTGTGCACTCATCTTTAGCATTTCAATTTTCGATAGTGTTTGCAACGTCCAAAATGACATAAATTCAATTACTGACAATATTTTCAAAACGTGGCCCAGGCAACAAAAATGCAATTTTCTGTTATCCCCCCGGGAGGGAGAGGCAGAGAAAGAGAGATAGAGGGCAGCAGCCTGTTTTATATTGTTGGCCTCTCATTCTAGTGCGATTTTTTGCACTTTTAGCTGCAGAGAAGCTGGAAGGAGGAAGGGGGGAGGGAGGGCAGGCGAAAATCAAATAAAATATGTAAGTGTGTGTGTGTGCATTGCAATATCCCCCCGCAACACCACCCAATTAGTGGAGGGACAGTCGGACGCCAAACTGACATCAGTCAGGCCTGGCCAAGTTCGATGTTTGTTTATAACGTCGTCCTCCTCTCGCTGCCTGCTGCTGTGTTCTCTGTGTGTGTGTGTGTGAGTGCTCCGAAGTTCGCTTATCTGCCATTAAATGTGGCCCTGCGCTTCGTTTCAATTCGATTTCGTTGCCTCATTCTCATTTTGTACCCACGCCGCTGCGCGCATCTCAACAAAAGTTGAAGCTCAAGGTGCAACATTGGCAACGGGCCCCGGCGACTTGGAGACGACTTCGGCCTGAAACAAATGGCAAAGCTCTCTCACACACCAATAAACAAGCGGCACACATATGAGAATGAGACAGTGGGCTGGTGCTTCACCTGCCCCCCAAATAGCTGCGAGGAGGTGGGGGTGGGGGGTCGCAGCATTTGTCGCCATTTATTTACACGATTAGAAATCGATTTTATGCGTTTCGATAATATTTCAATATAAAATGGCAAAACGAAACGGCACAAGAAATACACATGTACACACATATGCGGTACATGCGGATGGCGTGGGAGAGTATATGTGCCGTTATAATGATTTATGTTAAGCTTATTGCCTGAGCTGTGTATATGGAATTCAAGAACTGGGGGTGAGTCAGAACGGGAGAGGGTGAGCGGTGAGCATTCAATTGAAATCGATTTGTGTGAAAGGCAGACACAAGACACTCCCCGACTTGAAGTCAACCACTGACCTTAGCACTCACGGTTCGAGGGCAGCTAAATAAATATGTTAGTATGTATGTGTATGCACATGACAGTCAAATACGAATTTGTACAGAAAATATCAACAATCTTAAAGAACAACAAGCTGCCGAATGTTAATTTAAAACAATTTGAGTTTTAAACTTTTAAAAAGATATGTTGTCTAACCATAAGGCATCTTTTGAGAGCTAAGACTGAAAGCTACAACATTTCCGGTTCCCGAATATAGGTAGAGGTGAATATTCCACACAAATAGGAGAATACCGCTGAAGAGAAACCGTGATAAGTAGAGCCTCAGGCTGTAGCCTCAGTGAATTTGGCAAGCCTTTGATACGAACAAGCAAGAAAGCCGGTCCAGCCCGACTGTAACATAATCTGTACCAGTGAAGTGCTGCCCATCACCGTTGCGACCGGTGCTGCCCATAATTGTTTGTTTTCCTTATAACTCGACTACCGTTCATCCGATCTTTAAAAATGCGGTTTCGAGAGAACCATCCAATTTCTTAGCGGAGATATAATAAACTTTTTTACGTAAAATAAACGTTCTTCGCTTAAGCTCCCTTTACATCCCGTCTAAACAGGCGTCTTCACCAAACTTTTCACAAAGTATAAGAATAATGATTATTGTTTTTTTTTTTAAATCAAAAAATCATTCACTTGTAGAAACTTTAAGACAGCCAGAGAAATACCAAAATTCTTCTTTAAGGATCCTTTATCCCTTTTCACCATGATTAAGGATTTTTAGGATTTATTTTTTTACTCACAAAAAATATTAATTTTGAGTTATACTTTTTATACTTTACTCAACCAATAATCTTATTTTTGAGCAAAAAAAATAAAACTCATGAAGAAATGATTATTCTTTAAGTTTTATTTTTTGCTCAAAAATAAAACTCAAATTGAAATTGCGCCCTTTTCTTAGGGAGTAAGGGAAAATTTTTTGTATATTCCTAATCAGTAACCCAAGACCAACCGTTATAGTCCATTTTTGAATTAAAAATGATCACGTCTAGCTGGGTGGATAGTTCAAGCGGAAGAGTACGCTATACAGCTTGCTGAAAAAGATTTTTATAAACACGTGGATTCCCTTGACTTTATTGAGAAAGCACGGAAAATTATAAAGATGTTGAGAACTCCTTTATACAGGTGCGTTTTTAACGACATTTTATATTTTTCAAATAATTTATTTTGAATTACAAAGGTCTTTAATTACGGCTAAGTCATTGCCAAGACCAGATTTGGAGAATCCAATCTGTTGTTTGGACTCTCTTTAATACCATCGGAAAGTACCACTCCTTAGCTTCGAAATGAACTGTCCCAAACAATTCTGCGATTTTTTTCAATGGAGATATACCTATTTTAGAACTTGTGTAAGAATTCAAAAATATCCTATTTATTGCTGGTGCACCAAAGTATGCAATGGGTTGTAGAGACTCTAATATGTTCTCGATTCCTAAAAAAAAGTAAAGTAGGCTGGTCATTTGCAATGCACCAGCAACAAAATTCTAAAAAAATAAACCTCACAAGGCTCACGAAAATCATATAGAATCACTACCAACCCTTCAATATACTGGACCTTGTTGCGTAGTGTAATTATAGCCCGAAACCAATCGATGTAAATTCGAATATTATGCAATATTGGGAAAACAAAAAGTTTCAATATTCCAATCTATATGAACTGGCCAAAGTAGGGCTTTCGGCTCCTGCAACAGAAGTCAGCGTCGAAAGGGCGTTTTCTGCACTCAGATTAGTTCTATCAGATTTGAGGTCAACTTCTCTTCGGAGTCATTGCAGAAGCTACTTTTTGTAAAATTGAATATGAAATAAATAAAACTATTATTGAAAAAAAAAAAAAAAAATAAACATTTCTTCAAGAAACATTTTTTCACAATTTTTTTAAGTTCAAAAATGGATTAAAACGGTTGGTCTTGGGTTACTGATTAATTTAGATTGTGAAGTGAAATGTGACACCCTGTGACGCAGTATAAACCCAGCATAAGTTAGAAAAACATTTTTGTTTTCAATGGAGGCTGCAATGGAGGTGAAATTGAAAACGCAGTTTAGTCTATTTTTCCGTCTACCTTACGGCCTATGTGGAGTGGTTTGTAGGTGAATCGTTAAATAGTACTCCATCTCGCGGTTTTTTGGCGAGGAGTACCATCTCTTAGGGACATGCAATAGCACATTATGCCATCATAAATTTAGTTTTTAATAAAACTCTACCGTGGGGTTTTAAAGATAATCAAGAATTTAGGTTTGACCCCTTCTGGAGGTACCTTAACCATTTTTACGATAAACGCGATATCTTGATATTACGTTCCCAATGACCCTGTCCGTGATTACTGAATTTTGAAGATTTTTATTTTGAAGCATTAACAATTAAGTTGAAATTGTTGTAAAACGGGAACCTAGGCTACAGTTGAAAGACTGAGTATGAGGTGATGCTTACAGAAGTCCCTTCTATTTAAGGGTCTCAACCCGGGTTTTTATACTCTGTACCAGAGGTATTCAGCAGAGACCTGCATCAAGCCTCTAATGTTCGATCACACTCGTGCGTTTACTTGGCTTGGTTGGACTCGTCGCCTTGGTTCGACACACTCGAAATGATCGCAAGCACATTGAATAAGAACGAGTAAGCTGTTTGCTTCGTACGAGTAATAATATGAACAAGCTTTTCATAACACGAGTCAAAATAAGCCTTTTCCACACTCTACTCTTGTTTACTCGTACGCGCAACGGAATTTACTCGTACGTACTCTGTTGGCTGACGACGAGCTTCGACAAGCCTCTTGTGCAATTGTTGTTGTCTTTTGAAAACATCAAGCAACAAAATGCCACAATAAGGAAAGAGAAAGCTCATGCAAAGTACAAATGCAAAAAAAAAGCCATCATTCTATCTCTTTTGCGCTCACAAATTGTTGTTTTTTGTGTGCTTGTGACGATTGTGTACAAGCGTTGATCGTAACAGATCGCTGCAGATCTGTGACTTCGGAAACAAGTACTCTAGGTGATTCGCGGCCGAAGCTAGGAGTAATCGCGAGTATTTGTACCGAACGAACTTTACTCATGAACCTCGCATCAGAGCTTCGATTTTGTAACAAGGGGCTTTGCGTTGACTCGAGGCTTAAGCGCTGAGTAAACTTGAGTATGAGTAAGGGCACTACTCGAGTCAGACAAGCCTTGAGCGCTGAGCGATTGTACTCCTGGCGGTTCGTTGCAGCTCTCTGGTACACAAAGTATATTAAGTTTGTGCAAAACTATGTAACAGGTAGAAGCAAGCATCTTCGACCCTATAAAGCATATATATTCTTGATCGGCATCAACAGCCGATTCGATCTAGCCATGTCCGTCCGTCTGTCTGTCCGTATGAACAAACAGATTTTAGAGATGGTAAGAGATAGAGGTTTGACCTTGGACATATTTAGTAATCGGGATTTTTTATCGATCCTCCAAAGGAATGGTAAAAATCAGATGAACGGTTGTCGAGTTATAAGGAAAACCAACAATTATGGCCAGTACCGGTCGCAACGGTGATGGGCAGCACTTCGCAGGTACAAAGTATGTTATAGTCGGGCTTGACCGACTTTCTTTCTTGTTTTTAGTGCCGTACTGTGTTATATACTGGCTTGACCGACTTTCTTTCTTGTTTATTTAGCCAATTACCGCAAATTTGATTAGATTTGTCGTGTGCTACGAACAACTTACTAGCCAGATTTAACACATAACGTCTTTCCCAGGAACTAGTCCTCCCATTTAGATCACAAAAAATTAAAGTTTGGAACTCAGTTACTCAACAGGAACTAAAATTTACATCACCAATTTACAATGACTTTTCAGTTGATAGCCCTTTTCATGAAGTGGGAGTAAAAAGGGGAAAGAAGCAACTACCTTTCTATACTATATCCACTAAAAGAAAGCAAGAAAAAGTTGCACAAAAAGTCGGCACTATGCTTATAATTATATTAATGAAAAACTAATTGCCGGTTCAACATTAGACAATGCAATCGAGAGTGAGAAATCACTAATCAATTAAAAAATCGTAACTTTGAAACATGTTACCTTTTTGTCCCATCTTCAGCTTTTCTTGACGGAAAAGTGAACTTGTGTTGTTGTGGCGGCCTTTTCGACTTGGACAAGCGACTACTCGTCCCAGGCAGGCAGCAGGCGGGGGCGGGCAGTCGGTTTGGAGAGTTAAGAGTTGAGTGGGGCAACTGTTTTTGGGTGGGACCAACCCCGTGAGCATTGTAAAGCATTTGTGCTCTACTTCATTATGTGAATGTTTGGCTATGTATGTACTCCTGAGTGTGTGTATGTCTTATTGCCACTGCCGCTGGGTGAGCAAGGTAGCGGCGACGGTGGCGTCGTCGTCCTCGTCGTCTATTGAATCCTGCTTATTGCCGGGGAGCGCAAGTGGCGGCATTTTCGTGGTTGTGGAAAGGGAAACGTGTTGGAAACGGTCTTTGGGTCCGGGTTGGCGGACGTTATCCAACGAATTATATGCTCGCTGAATGTGAATGTGGCATATGTGTGTGGTGTTGGGTGCTTACTTGTATTGCCTGCTGTGTGTATCTGTAAGTACACCAACACTGTCCAACAAAAAGAAATGGAGAAGTTGTGTGAGATCCTTGAGCCTAGCTTACAAATGCAATGGATATGGGATGAGCTGATGGAAATTTCCTGCCTGTTGAGCAAGTCCTTTTCAGCGTAGGACAGTGTAATGTGTCGTTGGCTCAGTACACCCCACACTTTTCAGTGTGTGTGTGTGTGTTTGTGTGCAGCGAAAACTTTGCCATGTCGCTTTGCGCTTCTCCTGCGGCTGCCTGCATTGCCCTCCTGCGTATGTATCTGCAACCGTTGCCGTTGTATCTGTATCTGCGCAGCGAGCATTTTCTTTACTATTGTGCAAATTATACAAATGCTGAGACGACAACAACGTCGCCGACGACTACGACGAGGTTGTCACCAACCATGGTACTCAAACTCAAACTAAAACTCGCCTCTCGCATCTCTCAGATACATTAGACATTTTGCGCTGCGTGCCAACACACACAAACACACATACACGGCCGAAACACATACTCGCATATATTTTGTATCTATTTCTGTGCCGTATGCGGAAATTGTTGTAATTTGCATGGCTTAGCATTTGGGATGAGTTGCATCTGTGTGGGCGTGGCTCTGCTCATTAGTTTCGACTTGATACAGTTTCCTTACAAGTAGGATTCACATTCACCAACTGGCCATGTCCAGCTTGGTACTGTCTTTGCAAATTTAAAGGGCTTCCCTCCCCATCAATTTCCTCTCTGGCTGGGATTAAAGTCTGAAATAATTGAACAAGCTGTCATTTACTCGTTGGAATGTGCAGCAGGAAAGTTGGTAATTGACGTAAAAATTCTATCTAATTCCCCCCTTAAAGAACCCATCTAAGATCCCTAGACCAGGAATAAAAAAACTCTTTGGTTCTTATATTATTAATGATGGAACTTAAAGCAGGAATGTGTATTGCGCACCTACAAAATGGACACAAGCAGCTTTATAATCTCTATCCATTAAAGATGCATTAATGACCTACTTCCGAGGGAGGTTTGCTAAGTCCTAGACTTTTTGAACAAGAGGAATTTGTTTATTTTTACTCAGATATAAACAACTGTGTGCGACTGTAAGCACAGCTCTTTCCTTTGGTGTCTGCTTTTCACACTAATCCTTGCTTGGCATTCCCAAGCATTTATAGTTCTATTCTGACAAGAGAAACCTGTTGTGAACCTGCAGTCTTTGGATAGAACGGGGAGAACACGGGATGGCTTTTTTTTATAGTTTTAAGAAAACATAATTATTATGACCTTAATGCCAATTTGTTACTAGAAAGAATTTACTTATTGAAGAATTTCTCAGTCATCAAAAAAGCGTTGCTATTTCTGATATTCAAGTAAAATGTAATGTATTCGCTTATTTGAGAATTCTATTTTTAAGAGCAATCGTTTCAAACTTGAAATGTATGTAAAATGGCTTGACACAACCCCAAAGGTCCAAAGCCAAGCCCTCTCAATCTCTGGGCTTGTGCGCTTCAAATTTTCGCTCAAGAGAAAGGGACCTACAGTTTAACGCCGAATCCGAACGGCAGTTTGGAGAGCTTTTGCAGAGCTAATTACTACAAAGCTGGTGCCAACAGCAGAGAGGGGTGAACGGGTGTAAACTTTTCATTTGATGTTCCGAGGCGGGATCGAACCCACGACCTCTTGCACAGCATTTTTGTCTTATTGTAGGTTCGAAACCTTCTTGATTCTTGATTCAATATAGTCTAGACTGTATATGGGGCAGTCCAAGTGAAAAAATATTTTTTGAGCACTTTATCTCCGATTCCAATAAAATTCTGTGGAGATTTGGGACTTAAATCTCTTTGGAAAATTTTTTTTTGAAAAATATTCAACAATTTTGAAAGATTTTTCAACAAACGATGTTTTTGAAAAACTGGTCTAGCAAAAATACCATTCTTCAAAAATTTTCCAAAAATTACATGTTAAAGCTACATCTTTCACAAAAGTGCAAAAACCCGGGTAATGACTAAGCGTACGCTGTAGAGCAGGTCGCATATAACACGTCCTCATACTTGGTTTTCCTCGGGGACCCCCCAAAATCTGAAGATATGGCCCAAAAACCGCGATTCGCGAGTTATCTCATGTTAAGTGAGCAAAATGAGCACAAAACGGTTTTTGGGCCATAGCTTCCGAGAAAAAATTTCATGTTTCTAGCTTTTACCGGTTTTCAAAACTTTTGACTTTTAAAAAAAGAAGCGATGTTTCACCATTAAAAGCTTTTAAAACCTACAATATAGCCCCGATCAAGCTCAAAGTTGTTTTTCAAGCTTTTCTAAGCATAAGGCCTTTCTCCTCATAAAGTACAGGGTGGTCCATTTAAAAATTGGAATTCAATTTTGCTATAAAAAAAAACGGCTCGATATTTTTCAAAGGTTAAACATTTACTGAAGAGGTTGGTTCATGTCATTTATTTATGAAAAACAATTTCGGTTAAATGACCACCACGGCTGACTTGGGAGTAGCCCATTCGATCCACCCAATTTTTGAGAACATTTTCAATTGTTTCGGCACGTATGTCAGCAATAGCAACTTGAATCTCGTTCTTCAACTCATCAATTGTTTCAGGATTGCTTGCATAACATTTGTCCTTGACCGCTCCCCAAAGATAATAGTCTATCGGTGTCAGATCACATCTCCATATTTGCAGATTATTCGATTTTCGAAGATAGGGCGCATAAGATCGATTGTGGCGTGCGCTCACCATTCACGGTCACGGTGGCTCCTTCTCCATTTTCAAAGAAAAATGGACCAGTGATGCCTCGAGACCAAAATCCGCACCAAACAGTGACACGTGGTGGGCGCATTCGCTTCTCTACGACGATATGCGGATTTTCTGTGCCCCAGATGCGACAATTTTGTGTATTAACATAACCGCCGAGGTGGAAATGTGCTTCATCCGAAAAGATGATTTTTCGGTCAAATTCACCATCATCGGCCAAACGATCTTCCGCTCAATTTGCGAACTGTAGACGATTTGGATGGTCAATTGGCTCTAGCTGCTGCACCAATTGAACTTTGTATGGCTTCATTGCAAGGTCTTTATGCAAAATTCGCTTCACAGAAGTGCGCGAAATGTCCAATTGTTGAGATCGATGCCGAGTTGACGTCGATGGTGTTCCCGCACATTTCCAGCAACCGCAGCAATGTTTTCGGTCGAGCGCACCGGACGAGTACGTAAACGGGTTGGTTTATCCACCAACATTCCAGTTTCCCGAACTCGCATCACGAATTGATCCACAAATAAAGTTTTCGGACCAATTTTTTTTTGTTAAATGTTTTTTTCAAATTTCGTACAGTTTGAGTCGAGGACTCACCACTTTGGAAATATGTTTTAAATATTTCCCAACTTTCTTCAAGCGAATAGCGACCCATTTCGTAAATGTCAAAGTTTTTATTAAATATTAATCGTTTTCCGAATGACATTTGACGTTTTTAAAGTCAAATTATGATAAGGTCAAATTGCAAACACTAGATGGACCACCCTGTATATATATTCTTGATCAGCGTCAACAGCCGAGTCGATATAGCTATGTCCGTCTGACCGTCTGTCTATATAAACACCTAGATCTGAAAGACTAGAAGAGCTAGAGCCACCAAATTTTGTATGTAGTATGTAAATTTTGGCCACGCCCCCTCCCGCTCCCACAATTCAAAATGTTGAATAACTTTAAAATTTTGAAGATTTCAAGCTTATGTTTTGCAGTGTAGTGTATGTGCCCAATATCTACAAAATCTAAAAGTTTCATAAAGATAGAATAATAAATGCTAAAGTTATAAAAAATGTTGCATACTTTTTGACGCCGCATGCGCTGTTTGCTTACATAATGTTGAAATGCTCTCGTTAATGTTAATGCTCTGTTAACTAGCATAAGGGAAGGCTACACAACAATAATTTCCCTGAGTAACGGGTATATCGAAGTCGTGCTGGACCGACTTAACTGACACTCTCGTTTTCAATTGGACTGCCCCATATACATAAAACAGGGTCAAGAACACTGCCTTGCGAAACAAGGAGCGCGGTTTACTCAATTCAACAGATCAGAGAAAGTCCTTATAAACTACCGGGTGAACCTGGTCTACTGCGTTGCGACACTTAAACAGATTCAAATAAATCAATAGCCAAAAGCCTTGATATACGGCAATAAGAGTTCACGCTCATTGGGATCTAACATTTTAGTATAGGCAAAGGATGACTCTGGAAAATGAACCATTTCCAGAAACTGTTTTATTCGGCACCCGTTCCATTGACAGCATCTAACCCATTTGCATGTTAAATGTAAGGTATCAGCTTATTTGAGGTGCCACAGTCACCTTACTTTTCAATTCATTTCGACCAATATCATTGCATAGATTTTAGATACGACTTCTGGAATGATGACCACCTCTTCTCAACTTAGCTTGAAATTCTATTGAATTTGAAAAGCGAAAAATCTCCCTTTCCATTTTCTTGAGAAATATAAGAATTCCAATTAATTGCCATAAAGTCAATGAACTTGTCACAGATGCTAGTTGGCAGAAGCAGTGTTGCATTTTAGGTTACTTTGATTGAAAGTCAAACTGACATAGTGTCCAGTCTAGAATCGGCGGACAATCAAAACAGCGATATTCTAATAAGGATTTCAAGCTGATGAGAGCCCCAGGGTGAAATAGTTCAAAGGTGTAAGGATAACAATAGTCCGTTAGGGTTTGATGCATTTTGACCGATTCAATCTATGAAATTGCTTCAGCTTTCTTTTTTTCTAAAAAATTAAATGTTATAGTCCCATTGATGCAGTAAAATTCTGGATCATCAGCTTCTTAGTTTTCAGATATATAGACATGTCCATCCCATTATAGCGAAATGTTCTTAAAGATTCCTAGTTTGTCAAGCTTGGTACGGATTTCCTCCGAACCGTGCTAGATAGGCTTCAACTGCAATTTAACATTCAGAGAAGTTGGCAACTTCCCTTCTGTGAAAGCCTCTTACCAAAAATATAGATAAGCACATCGACATATTGCGCAGACCTCAGCCTGGAATGTGCTGATGTAGATACACATATGAGCCCATAGATTCACATGCCTTTATTCACAGTCCCACCATTTCAAAGGTCTGACCCTTAGTATGGCCTATTCCTGTTGGTCATTAAGTCGTCTCTGGAGTACTGAAGGAAGGGAAGGAAGGATCCTAAAGCAAACAGTGGAAAATAGAAAACAAAACTTTCAGCTCAATTCGATGCCAACTTTAACTTAAGCTCTGGCAAGTACAAGGACCAAGTAATCCACCTACAAATCCATTCTCCACTTTTCCCCAATAAGATTGTCAGAATCCTGGCTCCATTCTGATTTCAATTGAACGAATATTACAATTATAATTTCCACACTTGTTCCCGGCTTGACATCTCGCTGCAAAGATTCTTGCCTGCGAGTGGGCATTTTTGTTGTTGATTTTTTTTCCTCCTTTCGCTGGCAATCAGCTTCGCACTGCCAATTAGCTGACTTTGAGGAAGTTGCGTGGTACATCCCCCCTACCCGCCTCGCTCTTCGCTTTTGAGCGTTGGCTGGCTTTGCCTTTTGGCTCCAACTGATGAAAATTAACGAAAGCAAAAACGTTGCTCGTTTGTGTTGTTGGGCTTCACTTCGTCGTCCCCTCTGTTTGGTGTGTGTGTTTGAGTTGGAGCTCATTTATTTTGCCGTTGGTCGCAGTCGGGAGAAGCCGCAGGTTCCTTTTCTTGTGCAAAAGCTCACTCATTCTCTCACACAGACACACACACAGACATACACACGCGTGTACTTATAAATTTTTTCTTCCGCACATTTTTTATGCATGCTTCGGACAGGGACAGGGACAGGAGAGCGAAAGAGCAGCAAAACTTGGCCATGCCACCTTCTGCTCGGCACGACACGGCGCGGCTTCACCCCGACCCCCCTTCCCTCTTCCCCCCTCTACCTTTCCAGGCCTGGCCCCATTGGCAATGGCAGCCAGCCAGGCTGACGAGCAAGTTTGAATTGTAATCCTTGTTGTTGTAGTTGGCACGCTCGCCTTTTGCTTGTTGTTGCAGCAACAGCAGCAGAAGCAGCAGCGGCATAGCAACTTTTGCCCCTGTCCCTGTTGTATGTGTCCCCACAAGGCAACCAAACCAACCAACCAGGCCACGTTCGGCATCAGCCTCTGCTTTGTCTGCAACCGCCGCCGCCGCCGCCACCGCTTCATCTCCTTTGGCTGCTCCTCTTGCAATCTATATGCGTCTCCACGTTGTTGTCGTCCTTCTCGCTGTTGCCCTTTTACATTTCATTTTGCTTTTGGTCCTAAAAACACTGCAAATATAGGAAATAATGGCATACCCTTTCGCATAGAAATTATGAAATAATTTGATCACTTTGGTCAGCAACAAGTTGTTATTTTTATTGCAGCTTATCCCGTTAACATAATCTAACCACTCTATTTGGATGTCCTGTTTCAGTTAACAGCTAACTTGCCGCAGCACCATGATTATTGCATTTTTTATACCCTGTACCAAAAGTGCAAAGCAATTGAGTTTGTGCAAATGTATGTCATGTCATATTTTCCACACTTTTAACCATGAATCGTTTCACAACGATTCAATGCTCCGAAAAACTGTCGCTGTACATTAAAAGTAGTCCTTCAGTTTTGATAACTCAACATGCACATCGTCCAAAACATCGTGGCCAAAGAGCAATTTCAGCTTACCTTTCCTAACTTCATGCATCAAAGAGAACGAAATGTTGAATAGCGACAAAATTTTTATCTTCGAAATGAAAAGAATTAGTGCCAATCTTTTTTGAAAAAGATTGGAAATTAAGATTAGCAAAATCTATCTTCAACTTCAAAACATAGGAACACAGACATTGCAGGAGATGTACGGAAGCAGACATTCTGGAGCACCAAAACATTTTTATACCCTTGCAGAGGGTATTTTAAAATTGTCCGGATGTTTGTAACGCATAGAAGGAAACATCTCCGACCACAAAAAGTATATGTATTCTTTATCAGCATGACGAGCTGAGTTGATTTAGCCCTGTCCGTCCGTCCGTTTGAAAGCTATCTTCACCAAACTTTGCACGAAGTCTTTTGGTTTGTTTTGCTTTCCCATGATTCCACTAAGTTTGGTCGAAATCGGACATCTATATAGTATAGCTCCCATAGAAAAGTAAGATCCGAAAAGAAGTCTTAGAAAATCATTTTTGTTTCAATGGAGGCTGCAAGGGTATACAAACTTCGTCCCAAGCCGAAGTTACCTTCTCTCTATTTCTACTTGTGGTTATTCGTTTGGTTAAGCAGTTTCAAAATGTTCTAGGTATGATCAGAAATTAGCGGTTCGGCTTAAAACCGATATGAAACTTGTTTTTATTTTTGGATTCCAGAAACCAAATATCTCGTAAGTCTTAACATGATCTGCATTTAAAGAAATAATAGCCAAAAGAAACTTAGCATTAAATTAAGTATTTGGAGAAATAAGTGTTGATGAAAAATGATTCTTCACTATAGCGTCCCAATACAATAAGGCATGACAAGTTTCTCGGTTTGCAAGAAAACCGACTCAGATGGAAACTGTCATAAGGAACTTGTTAAAGACATATGGCAAAATGATGATGGTAGTTAAATAGCTGCTAGTTCTCAAAATGGTGCAGTTACCTTGACCTTCACCGCAGTGGACCCAACTGACATCAACTCAGAAAATTTCGAAATGCAAAGCTAATAATCTGATAAACAAGACGGACTGATTAGTCTGAAAAAAAGTCACAAATGGCCCAAAAGGATTTCGTGCGGTAGATGAAAAGTTGCACAGAAAAACAAGAAAGAAAGTCGGTCAAGCCCGACTATAATATACTCCGTACCTTTCAAAGTTTGTATGCAGGTGTGTGAAGTGCTGCCCAACACCGTTGCGACCGGTGCTGCCCATAATTATTTGTTTTCCTTATAACTCGACTATCGTTCATCCGATTTTATCATTCCTTTGGCGGATTCCTTTGGCATATTTTTCACCTTCTACACAACGTTTTTTAATTTGGATGCAAAATGTTAACGTTTATACGAAAACCGGTAAACGGCCCAAAAATTTATGAAAAGCATTGAAAACTTGCATAAGAAGTATGCTATATTTATATAAATATTTCTCAAATAAGTTTTTTGACAGCCAACTCACAGTAAACTGAGGTATTTTTCAACCATTTTATATGAGATCTCGACAAGTGAAAATGCAGCTTGAGAAGTATTAAGTAAGCATCAGCACCATTTCGCGCATTACAAAGAATGCAAGTGAGGCTCGTGCTGTCAACAGTCCTGACAAGAAAAGGGATAGAAAAACACGCATGTTCACTTGGAAGCAGCATTGTTGTTCTGGTTCAACCAAATCCTTTCTCAAAACGGACTTGTTAATTGACCAGTCTTGCTGGCTAAGGCACAGTAGTTCACCATAAAGCTAAATTAATACTATGCACCAGATCGAAGCTGGCTTCAGTGTTGGTGCAAGCGATACTCTATTTACTTCGCATAGATTCACGGAGAAGCCAGATAAAATAATACAGCAAGTGCGGCCGATTTTATCTCGGATCATTTGCCGCTTATTCTGGACAAATTCACTCCAGAATGCATATTTTGTGCTGATGAAACTGGTTTGTACTATAAGGCAATGCCAAACCGAGCAGTTTAAAAACGTTAAGCATTTTTTCAAAGTATATAATGACGAAAATGCTTTTGAAGAATCGGCACTTTCAACTTAAAATTATTTCATATTCAAACTAAGAAGAATCACAAATTGTTAATTTAAAAATAAAATTTAATAAATGAGAAAAAACTCTGGAACTATTCGATTTCCCATTTACAGCTCAATATATAATAATTCTGGATACAAGACTTAATTTTGAGAGAAAAAAAAAGTGCCCTCTCTCGGCAATTAATTGTTTCGTACTAATTTTCTCGCGGCTGCGCTGACTTGGACATACTACTCGTATGGATGAAGAAGCTCCAGTAAAAAAGTGTACAGGCGGAAGGCGAACGAATTAGGGAAAGCAGGACGACCGAAACTTAGTTGGGAAAAACAGGTGCTGAAAGACATTGAGGCGCTTAAACTGACCAACTGGTGACAGCTCGCACAAGACAGAGGCGAGTGGCGGGCCTTAATAGCAGCGGCCGAGACCGTCAAACGTTTGTGATAGAAATATCGGACCAAATAAAAAGAAACCTAATTTTCTCGATTTGGTTACCAAAAAAGATAAAAAAAATTTTTAAGTGAAAGGAATTTGAATTTGCACAGAGTCTTCTTTTTACTGCACGCTGCTAATATGTCCAGCCGACTAGATCTGATGACTGTGGTTCATAGCTCCAATAGTAACGATCGGTCAATAAACTAGTTTTTGTGAGAAAAACTTTTTTGCTTTTAATGGAAACTTTTTGGTTTTTAATGAAAACTTTTTTAATTTTTAATGGAAATGTTAACTTGCAGTTTTTACTGTCCTCTTATGCTATTGGCATAACCTTAAACAGAGGCACACAACACAACAAATCCTCACTCATCAGGTATCTTGAGCCTCAAATGTTTATCCAAAGAACAATCTATCCATGCCAGCGACGGCAAAACTGTTTGGGAACTCCAAACGCTGCATGCGCGTAAAACACCAAAAAGACAGCCTAAGACAGACATTCCCCTTTGTCTTCTGCTTCAGACGTGGCGGCCGATTGTTGTTTACTGAGTGCAATGTCCAATGGAGGCCATACACTTACAAGGGGAATGCTGTTTTAGGCTGTCTTTTTGGTGTTTTACGCGCAAGCTGCTTTTGGAATTCCCAAACAGTTTTGCCGTCGCTGGCATGGAGAGACTGCTCTTTGGATAGACATTTCAGGCTCAAGATCGCTTTAATGGAAATGTCTTCAATGCTCTCTGTCTCTGGTTTTCAATGCTTTTTCATAATTCTACTAAGATTGATGAATATCGGACAACTATATAGTATCGCACCCATACAAGAGATGGGTCTGACAAATAGTCTTAGTAAGAAAAACTTTTTTGTTTTTAATGGTATCGTCTTGAAATTTGGTTTTTAGTTACTTTATATGCTTTCACTTAATTCTTTAAAGTTTTGTCAAAATCGGATGACTATAGCATAAAGTTTCAATAGGACCGATCGGTCGGAAAATGGATCAAAGTAAAAATAATTTTTGTCAGTGTTACCGTTTTTCAACTTGAACATTATTTAATGTACGCTTTCAAACATATTTTGCAAAATTTGGACGATATCAGCGCTTGCAAGGGTATTTAAACTTCGTCATAGCCGAAGTTAGCTCAAAATTCACGTTTTTTCTCTTAACTCTTTCTTTCTCTTTTTTTATTATTCCACAAATTAGAGGTTCTTGCTTGAGCTTAGTTTTGACCGGAATGAACCTACTTCCAAATTTTTAAGAGCATTGCATCTCCATTTGTTATTCTCAAACGGTTAGAGTAGACAAGCTTCGACTTTGGCTTCAGTTTTAGCTGGTCGCATTACATTTTATTTCAGTTTTTGGTCGAGGTTTGTTTCTATAGGATGGCTTAGGGCCACGACAACGCGGGATGTTGCCACAAAAGTGCTCCATTAGCTGCAGTGACTTGTTCGTTGCATTGAACTGGTCTTAATTACACTCTCTGGATGCCATTTAGCAACTACGCCCACACAAGGCACTCACCAGGGCTCCGGAAGTAGAAGGCGGAGATGGAGGGAAATTTCTTCAATTTCTTCATTTCCATTCATTTTCACTCTTGACATTATTCAACAATTTGCATGGCATGGCAGCTTCCGCAGCAGCAGCAACAACAACAACAACAGCACACGCATTTCCGCCGCAAAACTTTTTGGCAGACACCTATAGACACACACACACACACATACTCTCCCCTGCTTTTGCTCCAGACAGTCAAATTGCCGCTGGGCTCATCTGATTTAGTTATTGTAGCAATTTTTAATTACCAGCAGAAAGAAATGCGACTGCTGCTGCCTGCCGCCTCTGCTTGCCCCTAACAACGACACCTTTGCCATTGCTCCCCTCCCCCAATCCCCGCTTCGCCGCAACATTCGTTAAATGTTGAATAAATTTTCTCTGTCTCC
Organism: Lordiphosa collinella; assembly: GCA_018904265.1. Lineage (NCBI taxonomy): Eukaryota > Metazoa > Arthropoda > Insecta > Diptera > Drosophilidae > Lordiphosa > Lordiphosa collinella. The sequence goes on from JAEIFV010001184.1 coordinate 36,362, forward strand.
ACTGGGCAGCGCTGTCAGCGTTTGCCGCGCTGTCGCTGCTCTCGCTGTGGCTGCGCCAACACTTGGCTTCGGCCTCAGCTTTTGATGGTGTCGTTAGTTTAGTTCGGTAACTCGTCGGTGGCACAAGCAAAAGCAAAGCACAATCCAAAGCACAGTCGTCGGCGTCGTCGCATCTACTAACAAACAAACAAACAAACAGCAAACAGAAAAAAGTGTGAGTGCGAGTGTGTGTAAGAAGGAGCAGGCATTGCGCCGCATATGTGTATATCAATATTTATTATTGCAAAAAAAATGAAATGAAATGAAAAGAAAAGAGCTGAGGGGGTAGGCCAGGAAGTGCGACAGATACAGATACACAAATGCCAAAGCTAAAAGCAAAACGAAAACGTTTGGGCCAAGTCAGCCACCAGCCAGCCAGGCAGGCAGGCCAGGCCAAAACGACAGCGAACTCAACCAAGCGAACAGGGCATACAATCATACATCTGTACTTCTGTGTGTGTGTGTGTGTGCGTAGAACGCGCACCGCATTTTCTTTTGTCAGTTTGGTTACTTCATCGCCGTACAGCCGGGCGCAAAAGGATTACAACAACTCGTCAAATCGCGAGAAAAGTGCTGGAAAATATGAAAATTTCGGTTAACCCGCTAATGACCCAACAACAACAACAGCAACTGCAGCGGCTGCACTGCTGCGGCTCGCTCATACGAATTGCCTTGTTCACTTATTTTTATGTATCAATAATTACAAAGACGACGGTTGAGCAACGAAATTGAAGCAACAACAAAACGACCGAGACGGAGACGGACTCCGGCTAGCCCCCAGCAACAACAACAACCACATTGGAGACATGTTTGTGCGGCGGCGCTCATTTATTTTATGTCTCGGTCTGTCGTGGTTTTTGTTGTTTTTATTGTTGTTGTTGCTGCTGCGCTACTTTGGAGCTGCCCGTCAGAATGTTTGTGTCTCTGTGTGTGTGTGTGTTTGTATCTGTGTGTATATTAAAATGTGTGCCTGACACGACCCGCAGCCAGCCACTGCCTTTGCTATTACTTTGTTCATTGCTTTTTTTATTCGTTCTTTCTTTTCTGCGATGATCGGCAAATTGAGAAGTTAAATACAATGGTTTCTACACAATAACATCAAAATTAGTGCGTGGGCTTTCTTAAGCCACAATTAAACATAATCTTTTAATGAGCTGGCGACTAACTGGGCTATAACCCTTGGAAAATGAGTTAATGAGTTGGTGTTTACTAAAGGATTATTCTCCAGTGATTTATGTGAGTTTGTGGTACGCAAAAATGGTTCGGTTTGACCTAAGCCTGGTGCAACTTCCGGTTTTTGTGTAAATTTTCCATAAAATTCAATGTCAAAATACCAATTTCTCCTTGCTATTGAACACACAAGTAACTGTTTTTTGGATTAATTTATAAAAATACTACCTTATGTTACATCCACTTCCCCCGGATCTTCTGATAAAGGAAATCGCCTGAAATACATTTGGCTTTGGCAATCGATTTTACTTTAGCACTGTGGATACACCTTCTGACCTACTGGCAAGCGATTTTTGTTTGATCTAGTCGAAATTCACATTTTACACTTATTAAGAATTCTAGAAACTAGTTTAAAATAAGCTAAAAAATTTCTACAGATAAAAGCACCTTTTTATACCCTTGCCCGATGCCCGATTTATGTAGCAACGCATAGAAATATACCATTCCGTCCCTATAAACTTTATATATTCTTGATCAGGGCGACAAGCTGAGTCGTTTGAACTTTGTACGTCCATCTGTCCGTCTGTTTCTACGCTTACTAGTTGAAATTTTGCAGTCATCATTCTACTGCATGCTGCTAATATGTCGGAATCGATCCGATCGCAGGACTAACCATATCAACTAGTTTAAGTAAGAAAAACTTTTTTGTTTTTAATGGAAACGTCTCGTATTTACTAAGCTTGATAAAAATTGGACAACTATGTATTTGGTACATGCCATAACAAAAGGGAGATTTATAAAACAGTCTGAGTGAGAAAACCTATTTTGTTTTTAAGAGACCCGTTTTAAAATTTGGTATTCGTATAATTTATCTGTTTTCACTCAATTCTACAGAGTTTGGTCAAAATCGGATGACTAAAACATATACCTGCCATACGATAAATATAAGATAATTCTAATTTAAGGGTTGTTTCTAATATAAGCGCTTCTAAACTCGGCCTTTATTAATGTTGAATGCTTTGGTCAAAATCGGATGACAATATCTTAACCGATACTGAACCGAACCAAACCGGTTCAAGCTAATAAGCCGAATCGTAAAACGAAATCCACAAATGAAAACGGTTCGGTTCAGTTCACTTACGAGTCTCAAGACATATTTTAATCGAATTGCTACGATAGGTCCTTATCGATGCCGGATTTAAGTAGCACCCATTCATATTAAACACCTCCTGCAATTGTCCACCAACCTCCTAATATGCCTTTCACAAGATAACATTACTTCGATGCAAATCGATTTGTGTTTGCGTATCTCATTTCCGTTACGGGACGATATTCTCATTATTCTGTCGAGCATCTTTACCTTAATCCAACTTAAGCCAGGAGATGTCCGATTTCAAGCAAACATAGTGGAATCATGGAAAAGCTTAACAAACTAACAATTACAAAATTTGAAGGCGATTCCATTTAATACAAAAAAGCTTTTCTAGTGTAAATCTGGGGTCCAAAATCGTCGATATTTTGGTCTAGGCACGGTTCTCATAGTGGGAAACTCTGGTATTAATTCTTTTAAGAAGCACACGGCAGACCAATTGATCTTCTTGGTATTTCAGATTCTTTACTGCTTCAAGTAGTTCAGTATGAAGACCGCATATAATTGGAATAATCAATGATATCGTTACATAAGTACCAGAAATTTGAGTGGTTGCACTAAAAAATAGTTGAACATCCTCGGCAATCATTTAAGACAATCCTTTGACAATTTCTAACTTACGTTTTGTAATAAATTAGACATGCTGCCGCTGATCTGATACGTTTTCCCACTTTGCCGAATGCTTTCCGATCCGGGTAAAACATTTAAAAACCTCGGATGATCCCCTTTTTCTTGGTTCCGGTTGGACTTCCTGGCAGTCAAAAGTTAAGGTAGAACAATTAGTAAGTCTGCATAAGTGCAAGCAGCCATGACAATTAAAATTTTTATTTTCCTGATTCTTATTTTGGCGGCCAAGTTGCGTTCACACATATACACATAAGATGTATGTATGTACAATGTACATATAAGTACACCAATAGCTCCACGATTTTAAATACAACTTACCATGTTTACGCTTCAAAAATTTGTTCATTGTCCCCCTCCCGAACTTCTGCCAATACCACCAATTTAAATTAACATACAGTACAATATATATGTAAATATGACAAGTTCAATTTCCTTTAATTTTACGCTTACCTCTTTACACCATGAAGTTTTTAGAAATGACCAATTTGCTGCTCCGATAGAATCGATAGTGGGTCACAACAACCGATGGTTTGCGAATTCACAACTATCGGTAGTATCTACAGTGCTATCGATGGTTTTCACAACACTACTCACTACAAACCAAAAGGCTGATCAATTTTTTCCAACATGTTGTCCACTTTTTATCCCCTTCAAACCTAGAATTTCCTTAATACCCAATTAGGGCTTCTCCCTTGACTATAAACTCATTCTTTGAACCAGGGATGCTAATTATTAAGGAGTGTTAAGAATGGGACTATTAACCATCAGGTTAGATCCCAACATGGTTTTTTGTAGTTATATATGCGGCGGTTCGGGTTCGCTTCAGTAGTTAATGCTTATTGAAGCATCATGTGTGATTCTATTTCCCGATTTCCGAAAATTCTACAATAAAACTTACTGCTTTTATTAGAAGGAGACCCGATCTTTTCTGCCAATTAACGTTTCGAAGTAACCTTGTGGTGTTAAATGAGAGCGTAAGTTAAAGTCGGTCCTGCCCGACTTCGATATACCCGTTACTCAGGGACGTTAATGCTGTATAGCGTTCACTTATGTTAATGAATAGAGCAATAACATTAATAAGAACATTTCAACATTATGTAAGCAAACAGAGTATGTGGCGCCCAAAAGTGGGCAACATTTTCTATAACATTATCCTATCTTTATGAAACTTTCAGAGATTGTAAATATTAGGCACATGCACTACACTGCATGAGCTTGATATCTTTAAAATTGTAGGAGTTATTCAACATTTTTTACCATTTTGGTGGCTCTAGCTCTTTTAGTCTCCGAGATCTAGGTGTTTATACAGACAGACGAACAGTCGGACATGGCTTTATCGACTCGTCTGTTGATGCTAATCAAGAATATATATACTTTATGGGGTCGGAGATGCTTCCTTCTGCCTGTTACGAACAATTTCTTTACGACGAGAATCTGATTGCAAATTTAAATACTGGACTTAACAAAATTTGTTTTAAATTCATTTGAAAAAACTTATTCAAGAAATAACATAATCGGGTGTGTTCCAGAAACCTCTAGAGATTTTCGTATAAACGATTGGATTTTGTACTAAACTGTCAGGACTTTATATGTAAAGTGTCAAGGAAACGTTTGAAATGTACTTGGTGCTGAGCAGTCAGTTTCAAATCTCTCAACATAAGTCACGCTCGACGCTTCACATGTAAAGGCAAGCAGTTGCAGCTCGAAATGAAACTTTTTATACGAAAATCTCTAGAGATTTCTGGAACACCTCCGAATAAATTTTGAACTATCACTGCTATCACTATCTACGTTTCAGTACTGAATTTTGTTTAGGTCTGAAATCTGACCTGAGCAATAGGAATGACAGATTTCATGCCTGATTCTAACTGAATTTTTCAAAGGAAAATCAATTTCCTTAAGAACTCGAGAAGATTTGTAATTAAGTTCAGAAATTGAAAGGGCGACTTGCGTTTAAGAATAAAATCGAATTTTAACATTTGTCAGCTTATATTGCACTGATTTCAAAATGGGGCTTTGCTATAAAAATAAATCGGCTATTCTGCCTAAAAAGAAATTCGCAATAAAATACTCGGCGTCTCAGCGTGCCAAAAACAAGGTACAAGCAAAGCCCTTCTGCGACGCAATTAAATTTGTGTTCCCCAGCAACAACTATTTGTATTTCATTTTGTGGATAGCGATATGACAAATAAACTCAAAATCTTTCGCCCTTCTGCTTGGTTTTGGGGCCCACCGCTGCTTCACTTTACTCCTTAAGGGGGGAACACACTTTGCGATGAGCAAAAGTAGATGTTTTTTAAAAAAAAATTCCAGAAAAAAAAAGTATAAGAGATTTTTTATTTTTGTTTTTTTTATTAAATAATTTATGAATGAAAGGAAAATACAAAATTTTTTTTTGTCAATATGAGGGCCGTTCAGAAAGTTATCGGCCTCCGAAAAATGATGAATAAAAAAAGGTGCCCACATGGTGACCATGGTTGCAGCACTTGGGATGATTTGAAAAAAAAAAAGAAAAATGCGGTTATGTTTAGAACTAATGTGGCTATCGTTCGGCCCTCCGAAAAAAATTGAAATTTTTTTTGACAAAATGGCGGACATTTGAAAACAAAAAATTTTTTTGGCCTTTTTTTTTGTAGTGTAGTGTAAAAAAAGTACACTTAAAATATAGGTATCCAAAAGTTGGAGGGCCGAACGATAGCGACGACAATTCTGCGTCGTATAAGCCCTTTTGGAGCAAAATCGGTCCACTGGTTTCCTCTGAATCGTGGCCACCAGTTAGAAAAACGTGGTTTCGAGATAAACGCGCTTAAAGTTTGCAGTTGCTAGGCAAATCGGGACACTTTGGGTCATTAAAAGGGCTATATCTTCTAAACTATTTCGAATTTTTGAAAATCCTCTTAGGGGATATTTTTGAATATCCAACCCAAAAAAATATGCAAAAAAAAGTCGAAAATTTTTTTTCGCAAAGTGTTTTCCCCCTTAACCGAAATCAAATTCTTTGGGGCACATTTCCTTGAGTCATTTGTTTGAGAGGTTTTCCATTAGAAAAATATTCCATTGATAAGAGTGATTCTTGTTTTTTCCTTGATTTTAGGTCAAATGGTAAAGAGAACTGCAATTTGAATCAATGAACTATCAGTGAAAATCAGCTTAACGCAGTATACCAGGCATGCAAACCGCTTATGGAATAAGCACCGGTTCGGTTAGCTTAATTTGGTTTAATGCTTAGCAATTTACAAGATCATTCACCGAAATAAAGTGTCGGAAATAAGTACATAAGTGAACGAGAAGAATTGCTTTTCAAATCAACACAAATTAGCAGTACGGTAGGAATAAGAACCACTTGCGTCCACGCTAGTTTTTGGTAAGAGCAGCAATAAGTTAAATTGCATAAATCGGTACCATCCCTGTCATACTCGAGGGAAATGTTTCCCTTGAATTAGGAGTACCCCCCGCGGTACCAACTAAAAGCTGCCAAAGTGAAACATGTATGGAATTAACTCACTCATTTGGCAACCCAGCACTTCATGTTGGCTCGTCCTAATTACACTTGCCGCCCTCTGCCCGAATCCTTTGCAAAACGGCTAAAACGCTGAAAATCGTATTTGAACTTCTGCTAACTATGGCCTAGCTCTGACTCGGCCACTGCCTGGTTTGGTCTGGCCGATTGCTCTCGGCCATTCACTTACTCTTTCGCACTGGTTGGCCGGCCACTCGTTCATTCACTCATTCACTTTACTCACTCGGCATTCGCTTCTAAAACACAATATTTGTGTGTTTCTTTTATTATAACGCAGCTCAGTTGCGGATTTGCGATTTCGATATTTAGTTGGCTCCCCGTCGCTCCCCCTTTTGTCATCCATCTGCTGCTCGTTTGTTTGTATGTAAAAAGTTGCCGTCTGCGCTTTATGTCTGTCTGTCAGTTTGTCGTTGAAGTTTTGTGCGCTCGCGTCGGTTGTTGTTGGGTGATTGCTCTCCATCTCACTCTGCTCCGCTCTGAGCCTCTGGGTTTGGCTTGTGTTTTTTGGGCGGCTCTGCAGTGTTTCTTTTTCATATTATTTAATTTATTTCGTTGGTTTTTATTGTGGCCATTGCTACCCCTTACCCGTGCTGTGCGGTGTGCTGCTCTCTTGCTATCTGGAATTCGTCATGTCGCTGTGTGCCGCGCCGCCTTTTACCTTTTTTTCCAGCAGCTTCAGCGGCGTCATCATCCCTTCAAAATGGTTTGAGGCCTTCAATGATGAATTTGTTTTCTTGTTTAATTTTAGTCATTTGCTTTTGTTTGGCCTTCCCAAGGCACCCTCACACTCGTTGAAATGCATCTGCCTCTGCTTTTTGCTTTGAGTTTTTGAGTTTGCCTTCCCTTGCCCATACCCGGTCGCACTGGTGCAACAGCAGCACAATCATGCCAAAGTGGACAACGCCAGCAGATTTCTTGTTTGCCATGAATCAATTTTACAAGGCAGTTAGTGATAAATGAGAATGTGTTGGCTGGAAAGGGTATTGATTAATCACACAACAAGCTTTATTTCAAAGTTGGATGGAGATTGGGAGCGCAATATAGGTAAATCAGCGAATTTTGATTTGTCTTTGATGAATCGCTTACTAAAACTGTGCGGTTCAAAGGAACCACAAACTATATTTTGAATATTTTGAACAAACGTATCGAAGCCCAAACATTGTCCCCGGTACAGTTGCGGGCTTTTTATACTCTATACCTATTAAATATGGGACTTGAAGGTTCCATGAAACTGTACATAGTGGTTAATGATCCATTTAATAATATTGGTATACATTTGTTCAGGATATTAATTAATATCCTATAACAGCGACGGGTTAGCCCTTGCTCCCAATGCTCCCGATTGCTCACGCACACAAGCTAGCATGACAAGCACAATTGCCTTGCTTCTAAGCAAAAACAAAAAAAATCTATTTTTTTCGGTAATAGGGGTTGTTTTCTTTGTTGTTGTTGTTGGACTGCTCTCAAATTCATATATCGTTCCCACCGCTTTCCTATAATATACTCTGTACCTCCCAAAGTTTGGGTTAAGATGCAAGAAAGGTTATCTTTAGCCGTTGCGACCGGTGCTGCCCAGCATAATTGTTTGATTTCCTTATAACTCGACTATCGTTAAACCGTTCTTTACCAATCCTTTGGCGATTTGATAAGTAATCCTCATTACTAAATATGTCTAGAAGGTACGAAGCTTCTATCTATTAAACTATGAGAGATATGACAATTTTTCAAATTTGCGGAGGCGGGAGAGGGCGTGGCAAAAATTAAAGTAAATTTGATCTACCTTCAAGTAAGGGGTGATCCATTTGCAGTGGTTTTTAATCTTATAAAAAAAAACACTTAAATCAGAATTGGGTGTCAAAATCTTTATTAATACCCAAAACAACCATTTCTAACATTTACTTTTTAAAAATAATTTCATTCAAATGTTGGGCGTGACTCGATCACTCCTTTCAGCATTTCTGCCGGTATCTCGCAAATATCGCGAGCAATGTTAGCTTCCAAGTCTTGAATCGTAGATGACTTATCAACAAAGACTTCTGATTTCACAAAATCCGAAAGAAAAAAGTCCAGAGGTGTAATAACACTGTGTGTGCTGTAGCAAAAATTCCTTCATCATGGTGCGGTAAGTTTGCCATTGACGGTTATGTTCATTTTTAAAGACATACTGACCGATGATCCAACAGCCCACAAAATATCACCAAGCAGTTCATTTTACTCTATGTAAAGGATGTTTGCGAATCGTTTCTGGTTGCTCTTCAGCCTTATTTGGCGTTCTTAGTATTTTTTGGCTATTTCAGCACACTAATTTGATTTTACGATCCACTTTCGCAATAAATGGCTTTTTTACGCACACAAACAGTTTGGCGATCTCCGTACCTAGCTTAAGAAAGTTAGGTGCCTCTTCACTGAACAAAATTCGGCACGAAAACAGCTGTTCTTCTTTGAGCGACGCAAACTACTTGAAAATAAGTGCTGGTTCGGTTCAGTGGTTCACACAGTTTCTAAACCGCCAGTTCGGTTCATTACATGGTTTTTGGAGCTAACAATGATTCAGAAAGGCATATTATCAGCCTTGTTCTCAATGCCACTTACTCTTCAAAAGTAATTCTGCATCCATTCCGAAACGTTTTAGTTTTTGTGTTCTGAATTCCACATGAAATTGTTTCGAAATTGTTTTTGTGAACTAGTGGTTCCACTGTGAAACAACAGCGATTGAATAAAAGCAATTTAGACCTGATTTTTAATAACCATAGCACGTTTATAAGCTCTAACCCATAATTTGTTCTGCTCTGCTCAGGACCGCACAAAAAAAAAAAAACGGTCTTGATTTTGTTCTGCAACCGATTGTGCTGCTCTCGCGCTCGCATTGTTAAGCGGCTTTGTTGTTCACTCAGCTTCGGTCTGACATTAACCCAATAACACCATTTCAGTCAAGCGGTCCCAAAGTGTGAGTTGTTTGAAACCGAGAGACCAAAATTGTTATTCCAAAAATTATCACTTTTATAATAGTCTGGCAACCCTTTAACCAACGATACACGACTATCGATTGATGAACGCCTATCGAACTGGTCGAAGTTTCGTGATGTGGAATTCAGAACACAAATATTTCACGTTTTACTTCTCGTGAGGAGGTGTTTAGCAATTTAATTATTTGTAAATAGTCTTAGATTACAGATGACTGTTACAAGATACCGAAATATCTCAAATTGTCAAAAGAATGATCCTTCGTATTTTCATTTTACGGGAAGCACGGAATGTTTTTAAGTTCCACTTTCGAATTATTTTTCATTGCACCAGCCACCTCAAAATTGCGTTTTACTTTTACCAGAACACTGTATTAAATCATTATGATTATTTTTGTGAAGTGGAATTGAGAATGACTTTAATGCCTTAATCTTTAAAATCCTTATGGAAGAATGTCCAATAATTCTGAAGTCGAATTTGCAGGATTCGTCTATTAGTTCCTAGAGAAATGCACTTCGAAAACAAAGAATGTTGGCTAGAAATGAATACGTACCATTCATCTTACACATCATATTTTTCGTATTATAAAGAAAAAATAGGGGAAAGTTAACTTCGGCTCGGCCGAAGGTTTATATACCCTTGGAGCTTCCATTGAAAACAAAAAAGTTTTTCTAACTAAGACTACTTTTTGGACCTTACTTTTCTATGGGATCTATACTATATAGATGTCTGACTTCGACCAAACTTGGTGAAATCATGGAAAAGCATAATACACTGTTAATTACGAAATTTGGAGGCGATCTCATTTAAAACAAAAAAGTGTTTCTCACTAGAACTAGTTTTTCGACGGATCGTTCCTATGGGTGCTATATGCTATAGTCATCCGATTTCGACCAAACTTTGTAGAATTGTGTAAAAGTATATAAAGTAGGTGACATGGACGTTTTCATTAAAAACAAAAAAGTTGTTCTAACTCTAACTAGTTTTTCGACCGATCGTTTCTATGGCAGCTATATGCTATAGTCATCCGATTTCGACCAAACTTAGTGAAATCATGGAGATGCTTCCTTCTATGCGTTACAAATATCCGGACAATTTTATAAAACCCTCTGCAAGGGCATAAGAAACTCTCCTGACTAAGATTGAATTAAGGTCTTTCCTTACCTTAACAAAAAAATTGAGAACATTGTCCACTAGAAAACGACAAATCAATTATCAACTTTTAAGAGAAGAATGCAGATTGATTACAGGTTTGGTATTAAGATCTCGGCGGTCAATTGTAGAAGACTTACAGAATTACAAGTTTTAAAATTCGTGACAAGTCAATTCGGTCTATCAGTGTCTTAATGTCATATAATTATCTAAGGGAAACGATTAAAATTCGCAAAGAGAAAAACCATTCACGTTTAAAAACAGGTCATAGAACTGAACCGAACCTTTTCAGTTCGGATCAGCAATTCTGAAAGGAAGCCGGTTTGGTTCACCAGCTGGATTATGCGGTTCGGCTCGGTTCAGAACCGACTTGCATCCCTGATAATGGCGATTCTATAAGTAATTCTGATTTTAAGTTTCCGTTGCCCATCAAGGACCAAGTAACAGAATAAGTCGCTAAATAATAGCTCAAATTTTGTAATGCCTATAGTTTTTGTTGAACCGAATCGAAAACTGAGATTCGGAATGGCTTCAGGTTCAGCTACTATTTCTAAAGAGGTTCTATTCAAGGTTCGGTTCACAGTAAAATAATATTCGGAATGCCGGGTTGGAACTGGTTCTGTTCAAAGCCGGTTTGCAGCACTGCTTAATGGATCTGTTTTTAGAGCGAAGCTCTGTTACGGAAGTTTGACTGGGGGACCAAATCGAGAAAAATTTTGTCTTTGCGACAGATTTCTTTGGCTACGCTTTTGGCTTTTGCAACTAGCATTAAATAGTTTGCAATTAGTGACTAAATAGTGACCAAAGAAGTGACCAGACCAGTGACCAAACAGTGACAGTATATACCTCAGGGAACTAAGTATATGTGCATAAATATTTTTCTCTTTCTTTTTAATACAAGCAACGGTACATTTGTTGTTGGTACACAAAAGTGTGTTCTTGTATTCTATTTTAAGAATGTCTATGCAAAATCCTTCTTTAGACATAATTTTTAGTGCGTTATCTTGACTTTTGTGTGGTGTGACAGCATTTTCTTAGGAAATAAGTATATGTGCAAGCTTAGTTTTATATGCATTTAGCGGTGTGCGTCGCGATAATTTTATATATCTTATTTTAATTACTGTATTTCTTCAATAAAAAAATCGAAAGTTAACTAGTGAATGCATTTATAACATGAAAATTTGATGCTAGAGGGGGTTTTTATCCTAGCACGCCTCGTAGAATGCATTTGTCAGCTGATGAGCGCAGATTAATAATGGGGCTCAAGAAAAGTTGCACTAAAATTTATTATATAGCTGCCAGAGTTCTAAGGCATAAAAACGCGACTTCAAACTTTTTGAAAAACACACGTTCTTGAGATGAAATCAAAGGCGGCTGCAGTTCAACCATCATTGACTTACGCTGCAAATGGGAAATTTTATGTCTTGCGGTTCGGAAAGACATGACTTGTAACGAGAAAAAGTGTCATTTAAACCTCAATGAACGTAGAAGACGTTTTCATCAAGTTTTTAATGAAAACAATAACGTTTCATATACTTCCCGAGTGCATATACCAAAACTACTTCCACATCATCTGAATGCTCGTTCGGCGCTTGCTGAAAGATTCATATTTTGGCCAACTGATTTCTACTATGTAATTTTTTTCAACGAGAAACAGCATAATTTCGACGGCCCAGATGGCTGAAATAATTAATACGACCACCAGCGGAATAACCGGCATAAGCAAGACCACGGTGCCGGATACTTAATGATTTGCGAGGCTCTTGTTTATGCTAGAACGACTCGGAATTGATTTATTCCAACTAAAACTAATGACGATATCTCTGTGCAGTTGTTGGAAAGCGAACTTTATGTATTTGGGGATATCCTTCTTGAGGATAATTAGATTTTTCAACAAGACCACGCCCCGATTCACAATTAATCCACTACAGAAGCATTTCTTGTGTCCAGAAAAATTGCGGTTTAGGATTGGCCAGCGATAAATACTTACTGTCTGACCGAGTTTTTAAGAATAGTCGACATTTTGAGACACTCAAGCAATTAACGAATGTTTTGGTTGCGGAGTGGCAACAGGTCAGCAAATAACCTCTTCAAAAACTGGTAGACTCCATGCCTGATCGCCTAAAGATGGTTAAGAATGCAAATGGAAAGCACACTAACTAATAAATAATGATTAAAAGTGTAAAGTTCTTACAAATTTATATAACCTAAGCAAAAAAGCTGACAAATGTAAAATGCACATATACTTATTTCATATTAATATTTTTTATTTAACTTAATATATTTAAAAGCATAAACAAATTGAATTTTCATTGGCTTTTTATTGTATTCTTTTCATAAGTTCTATAGACTAAAAATAACTTAAATCTCATTATATTCCTTTAACATATCATAATTTCTAAAAACATCTATGCACATAAACTTAGTTCCCTAAGGTAGGTGAGACTTACAGATTAAGTTTGATTCAGCTTTCTCCACAAACCGCGAAGCTAGAATTTTGAGACTTGACAATTATTTACTTAGGCCTAAAATGTATCTAATATGAAAATTTCAATAAGATCGTACACAAAACTCGAAAATTATAGACGAAATATGCAACACTGTCAACTGTAGGACGTACGTGTGTGTGTATGTGTGTATGCTCACTTGCGACCCAATTCCCATACTATTTAGGTTAAAAGCTGTTTTCTGGAACAAATGGGAAAACCTTTTAAGACTGTGCTAAAGCCACATTTCCCCCAAGTCTCTTAAACTGTGTATTAATCACAGTCTAACAATTGTTAAAAGCATTTTTTCTTACTGTCTAGCGATTACTCTTATCGCGTTTACTTATAATTTACAGTTAGGTGAGGTTAGTTTGCTATCTGACGAATTGCTAGACAGACAGACCTTATTCATGCTTTCACTGCACTTCAATCACTATCCATAACCTCCCCCCACCCACCCACGCCCGGACTGAACTGACAATTGTTTTCTTGGCCTCTTTGCTTGATCTGCCTACTCCGCCTCCTTTTCTCCTCCGTCTGCTTTCCCTCGAACTCAAGGCACGCAGCTGCAACGGATTCAATTGAAAAATGAATTTTATGTATTTTGTGTATGTTCGCTCGGACAACCAAGTCTCCACATCGACATTGCTCTGTGCTGTGCCATCGTGTTGTTGTTTATTAGCTTTCTTGCTTGAAACTTGTACCTCCCCCCCGCCCTGCCATCCGCTCCTCTGCCGTACGAAAGTGCTAAATGACTGGTGGCCACGTCGTTGCTCGTCGTTGACCGAAATGCGCCATTGTTCATGCAAATGACTCATAAGTTTTCTCATTCAAACTAGTCTAATCTGTTTAATTTCAGCAGAAAAGCCACAACAAATCCACAATTCATATTCTTTTATTCTTTTTTAGCTTCAAAAGCAACGAGAGACGCTCGCCATAAATTTCAATAATCGTTTAATAATAATTTCGCCCCTTCAAACTGAACAAACATTCTCTGTGCGTGTTAACCGGGCCAACGACAAGCCAAAACAGAAATCGAAAAATGAAATCATAAATTCAAATTATCCCACAACAAAAAAAAATTTAAAAAAATCAAAGGAAAATAAAAGAAAAAGTGAGTGAGAAAAATACACAAAAAGCAACAGCAACCTGCGACCAAATTAATCGTTTAATTATGATAATTAAAAGGCCAGAAATTCATCAACAAGAACGACAACCCACAGACTAAGGAGCTATGAAGGAGAACCTCAACTGAGTATCGTCAAAGCGGCAAAAATCGATTGAGGTAAGTTGAAAGATGTGAATATGTTAGGCTAAAATAAACTTTTTGACACATTTTGGTATTTCCACGTGAGAGTATGGTTGCAGTGGGATATGGGCCAATAAAGGCACGTTGTGCCGCCATATAACCCTTTCTACAATATGATTGTATAGGGTGGAGTTTCCCTTGATATAAGATAGATTTAGAAAGTAGCAATAATTTGAGTTGATAGGCAACATCTATTTCAGTGATGACAGATCACTAGGAACGACTCAAAACTGCGAGTCACCTTATGCTGTACACTCTCCTTCTTATACACTGAATTGCAACTTCTGCAGAAGTCGTTGTGTCTTCATTTTAGGCAGTGTCGCGTAAGTGCCCTATGAAAAGAAAGGGAAACGGAACCTATTGCTGTCTCTTTGTTGCCATTGACAGGTGACAGATGGGAGCAATGCCCACCGCTGCTCTAAAATAATCGGGATAGAACTTATACCGTTTTGTTATCAAAATTTCAAGTATTTTTTCTTGGAAGTTCTTAAATTAAGTACGAAACGTTATAAAATCAAAAAATTAACCTGAAATTCAAATCACCACAATAGTTCTTGATTTATATACTTTTAGTTGTTACATTAAGCCGAAAAATGTAGGAAAATCGCGTTCTTAATTTAAGTTCAAAATTATACAATTCAAGCTCGTGAAACTGTGCAACGGAAAATGCGAAATATTTTTAAAATAATGTGTTTCTGAAATTCCCAACTGGTTCTAACACTTTTCTGGTGATAATAGACCTCTGACCTTTAGTAATAACATTTCGGTCTTTGGTTAACTAATGGTCCAAGGTTCAATAAAGAGACCTTATTTCAATTACAAATTGGATTTTTATGGGCTTAAACCAAGAACATTCTGTACTTGTTGGTTCTGTCTGATATTTTTAATAGTTTAATTCGAGAATGGGTCTAGAATTTATTGGACCTAATTTTTTGGAAAAATATAGTGCACTTAATTTCAGAATTAATCAGATTTGACTTAAGACTATAACACCCAGAAGTAAGATCACTTGGATTATAAAATAGTTGGGAATGTACTTCTTCTTCTTTGGCCATCACAACCTTTTTACGGTCTCGGCCGCTGCGACTAATGTCCGCAACTCGCTTCTGTCTCGAGCGACATCCCACCAGAAGGGCACACCCAGCTTCGAAATATCTATCTGCACCTGGAAATGTACTTACAAATAAGATTTCGGGATTGTTGAAATCGTACTTGAAATAAGAATTTGGTTCTTGAATCAAGTTTTTTCGTACTTATCGTACAATTGACACCGTTTGTTCTTAATTCAAGTACAAAGCTACTGTTTTTTTAAGTCTAAAAAATGAGTTTTTCCGATTTTGGAAAACAGTCGGCCAGTTCGGACAAGATAGAGAGTTAAAGGCCAAATGATATTTTAAAGCTGATCTTTATAAAATACGGTATGTAAGCTCTATTGGTAAAATGAACGGGAAAATACCACGAAACATAGAGAAAATCCACCTTTAAGTTCGGAAAATTCAAGGGTTTAAGGACAATCCACGTTTTGAACCCTAGAGAGCGGCTCGTGAAATATTTTAAAATCCGCTTAAGCTTAGGGGATTGCTTTGATATACTGAAATTCTTAATCATTCGGAAAATGTGGTTTTTATGTGGCATGAGATCCAATATTCTTGATCACAATTGATTTGTAAAATTAAATTAAATTCGGTTAAAATTAGATCATTCCATTGGAAAACCATAGCAAATACCTATTTGCTTCAAAGCCAAATCGGATTACAATACTTTACCCATTTAGGATAAGGACATTTAAAAAGTATAGAGTCGATTTTACCAACTTCCCCCCATACAGAGAAAATCTGAAGAAAATTCTCGTATTGCAGCAAGTAAACGACACAGACTAAAACTGTGGGAACTGTACCACATTTCTTGCCCAACCATCCAATGTATTTGGGAGTCTGCCATGATAAAGTTTATGATTGAAGCCAAAATATCTTTATATTTGCCATTTTATTATCGAAGACTTAAAATGGCTTAACACAGCCCCAAAGCCTCCTCTCAATCTCTTGGCTTGTGCGCTTCTAATTTTCGCACAAGAGAAAGAGACCTACAGTTTAACGCCGAATCCGAACGGCAGTTTAAGAAGCTTTTGCATGGCTAATTACCACAAAGCATTCAAAGAAAAAACCCACGACCTCTTGCATAGCGGTCGAGCACACTAGTCGCTGAGCCACACCCGGTCCATCGAAGACTAAGTAGCTTAAAAATCAATGATTGTCAAACCTAGCACAACCAAAAATCATTAGTTGATTATTTTTGCGCCACCCTGTATTGTTGACACTACTACTATTCTTGATCAGCATGACGAGCTCAGTTAAGTTAGCCCTGTCTTTCGTCCGTCCGTCAATTTGAAAGCTACTTTGCACGAAGTCTTTTAGGACTTATAAGCTGCAAATTTGTTAGAACCGGTCGGATCGGATGACTTTAGCAGCTAGCTGTTAAAGAAACGATCGGTCGAAAAACTATTTTTAATAAGAAAAACTTTTTGGTTTTCAACGGAAACGACTTATTTCTTAGTTGGCTATGCTTTTCCATGATTCCACAAAGTTTGGTTGAAATTGGACTGCTATATAGTATAAATCCCTTAGAAAAGTAAGGTCCGAAAAGTAGTCTTAGTTAGAAAAACTTTTTTGTTTGCAATGGAGCCTGCGAGGATATACAAAACTTCGGCAGAGCCAAAGTTAACTTTCCCCTATTTTTAAGATTTATGTAGGTAAAGTTATGCTCTCATGGGGTCAGGTAGAAGGAGTAAGGAAGGAGGAAGAAAGGAAGGAGGAAGGAAGGAAGCAGGAAGGAAGGAAGGAGAAATAAAGGAAGGAATAAGGAAGGAGAAAGGAAGGAAAGAGGAAGGAGGGAGGAAGGAAGAAGGATGGAAGGAGGAAATAAGGAGGGAGGAAGGATGGAAAGAGAAAGGAATATTAAAGGAAGGAAGGGAAAAAGAAAGCGGAAGAATAAATCTATTCTTTCTTATGATGCGCATGGAGAATTGGCATTTGGGAGCACATTAAATGGTGGCGTTGTAAAGCAAGGCAGGCTAGCCCCTAACCACCGGTGGCCGACATCACTCGTGTTTTTGTCACAGACACGAGCCGAACTTATGAATGTGTGAGTCGGTGAGTACAGAAAACAACTAAATTGGCAGTAGAATTTCGTGCTCACCCTCGCAAGCAAAATTTTCTGTAATCTCCGTTTGGCCGGCTCTCTTGTCAGGCATTGGATTGCTCGTACTTATGTGGACCAAAGTGAAAATCTCTCCCAAGCCTGCAAAAATTTACTAAATTATCCCGAATAGAATTTTTCAGTGTATACAAACTTCGGCAAAGTCGAATGTTGGCTTTGCATTCTTATTTCCTCCTAATATAAAAGAATCACCAAAAATTTTGGCACCCCTCCGATCGTTTTCAAAGAAAAACCTCAACTCTACCCTTTAGAGTCCTATCGGTCTATCTTTTATCCTTTGTCGTTTTGTGTACTTGCACGCGCTGTGCCTTTTGTTGGGATAATCTGATTTAAGCATTAATTAAATGCCAGTGTGTGCGTGTGTGAATGTGTGTGTGAGTTGTTCATATTAGATTACGTGCAACAAGCTTTTTAATTGTATTTGTTGTCTAATGAAATCACCGCAAAGCAACGCAACGCACAACATTTAAAAAGCTTTTGCGCGTACAGTTGTGCAATGACGAGTAACAGAGAAAAGTGGACAGCTAAGCGAGAAAAGAGCCGGCTAACAGTTTGGGGCAGGCAGGCGGCAGTTGATGTTGATTTGTGGCATTAGCCAGCCAGCCAGGCAGGCAGGCAGGCAAGCAAGCCACTAGATGTTGAGAAAGTCGATAGTCATGTTTGATAAGTGTGGGAAATGGTTTTGTTGCGAAATGAAAATGAAATTTTAAGGCAAGTTTGTTACAAAATGGTAAAATATTAATGCAGATTGAATAATTTAAATATTATTATATATCTTAAAATTTCTTCATTTTATGAGGCTTATGTACCATCCCAAAAAACTTCAATCTGCGGACTAATATACGATTATATGAACTGAATAAGTCTGGACTTTGAGTACCTTTTCCGAGCCTTTGAAGGGCGTATCATCCTAAAAAAAAGAGTACA
Organism: Lordiphosa collinella; assembly: GCA_018904265.1. Classification (NCBI taxonomy): domain Eukaryota; kingdom Metazoa; phylum Arthropoda; class Insecta; order Diptera; family Drosophilidae; genus Lordiphosa; species Lordiphosa collinella. Next base: position 54,922 of record JAEIFV010001184.1, read on the forward strand.
TAATCTGAGTCTGCCAATAACTACGACATATATTGTAGGAAAGAACGATATTGATATCTTGGAACTTATATTGTTGCTCTACCAACTGACTTTTCCCAAAGTCTTGACTTAAGAGTTAATGATATGACTATGCCTTTGCATAAGATTAACTTTGAACTAACGTTACCTAAACTCCGTTCGATTTCGATCTTGGAAATCGGTAAGATCTTTTCCGTCATTTCCTAAACTCGTGACTTATAGTACACATTCCGGGACCTAAAAGGGTATAGCATCCTCTAAAACAATTATGGAATGCAGTATAATGGTCCTAACTGAATAAGCCAATAACTTCGACAAATTTCAACCTAAATTAATCATAAAGATTGTTAAAGATTCTCCAAAACCTGAAATATTCTTCTGAAAAACTACTTTTCCTAAGAAAACTAATTTTCCTAAGAAAACTTCATTTAAATTTCGCACATCCAACAATAAATTACGAGTTCAAAATTGTTCAACGCCTAAGACTGACACTAAGGCCTTGCGCACACATGCAGCTGATGAAGATGAACTGACGGCTGATCAAGATATTTAAGCACGTCAGCAAGCCGAAACAATCAAACATGCTTGATTGATTCCGCAAAGCTGAGCTTATGACTAAGTTTTAAAGACAAATCCATGTGTGATTATTTGTCAAGATCAGCCTTAAGTTCTGCGATCAGTTCATATTTCAGCCGCATAGGCATGTCCGCGCTGTAATAGGCATGTCCAAAAAAAAGCATAGGGCAGAGCACTCACCAATACTCTCACAGAAAAGCACATTGAAATTGGGTAAGGCAACAACCAAATCACACAAAATTGTTGTTGGTCAGTTTGCATGCGCCAATCAAAGAAAAGAATAAAAACGTAGCCAACGAGCATAAGGCTGGGCATCGCTGCTTTAAATAGTTCGACTAGAAGGTATCCACTTTTCAATCTAATCTACAAAGGTGAATGCATATTTTTTTTTTTTTTTGTCTAGGGGGGAAAGCATTAAAAGCCAAGAAGTGTGGGACTCGGAATTCCTCACCCACTAAAACCACCCCTACTCTCCGTTTCCCTCTTGCAGAACTATCGCTAAGTATTACTTCACAAGGGGGAGATGGCACGAAGGCCTCCACCAGATTCCTATCTAGGGTTTGAACTCGAATTGCGCTGTCGTTCAGCGCGACGCAAGGATTTGAGAATCTCGGCAGCCATGGTGCAAATAGCATTCCAATTGTTTTGCGAGCTAAGTAGGATGTCCATAAAGTCAGGGACTGTAAATGGCCTCCCAATACCTAGGCATAGCTCTTCCCGTTCGGCAGCGAATCTCGGACAGACAAAGAAAATATTTTCTGCGTCTTCTATGGTCCGCGCACAGTGTGTGCAAAACGGATCTGTCTCATGCTTAAACCTATAGAGATAGGATTTGAAGCATCCATGTCCAGTCAGTAGCTGTGTTAGATAAAAGTCGGTTTGTCCGTGCTTTCTACCCACCCACGGCCTTATGTCCGCATTCAGTCTTCTTGTCCAGCTGCCGTTGGTGGTAGTACTCCACCTCGCCTGCCATTGCGTCACCGTTCTCTGTCGTCGATGGTCATCTGCCTCCCTGCTTTCCATTGCTAACAGGTCCAGCGGCACCATTCCAGCCAGTACCAGGGCCCCGTCTTCTGACACTGTCCGGAAGCTGCAGATAACTCGGAGAGCGCACCTCCTGTACGCACTCTTGGATCCTCGACTATATGATGGCACGGTCATTGTACATGATGATCGACCTCACCACGTTGCAGATAAGCCATCTACTATGTTGCCGTGGTCCACCGATATTCGCCATTATTCCTGATAACGCAGTCGTTGCTTTGATGGCCTTTTCCTCCACGTACTCTAGGTGGCTTTTAAAGTTAAGCCTATGGTCCAGCATAACCCCCAGGTACTTTATAGCCTCCTTCGACATAATATGCTGGCTTCCGACTCTTATGTGGGCAGTTTCTACTCGTTTCCTACTGCTGATAAGGACCGCTTCGGTTTTGTGTGGAGCCAGACTCAACCCGTTAACCTCAAGCCAGTTGGTCACCCGCACTATGGCTTGATTGGTTTTCCGCTGGACATCCTCCAGATTTTTGGCAACTGCAACAATAGCAATGTCATCTGCAAATCCAACGATGCTGACGCCGATCGGTGCAGATAGTCGAAGAACTCTGTCATACATCTCGTTCCACAGTATCGGGCCTATGACTGAGCCCTGTGGCACGCCGCCTGTGACTCCGTATGACTTCCGTCCGTCCGATGTATCGTAAAGCAGAGTACGATTTTCAAAGTAGCTGCTTACCAATTTCACCAGGTACGCAGAGATACCAAGGCGCGTGAGTGCTTGGAGGATCCTTTCCCAGCGAGCGGAGTTAAATGCGTTCTTTACGTCGAGTGTAGTAATGAGGCAGTACTCCTTGCTTTCACCTCGCCATCTTCTTCCAGCCATGGCCTTGCGGGCAATGCTTACCACCATTGAGATTGCGTCTACCGTACTGCGTTGCTTCCTGAACCCGAACTGCTGATTTGAGAGGCCGTGTCGTTCTTCCAGTTCCGCCTCTAGGCGGTTGCATAAGATGCGCTCAAACAGTTTGCCGATGACGTCTAGCATGCACAATGGTCTGTACGCAGAGGGGTCCTCCATGTTTTTGTCCCCTTTTGGAAGCAGCACCAGTCTCTGGAGCTTCCATCTTGAGGGAAAGACTCCCCCCCTGATGCACTGATTATAAAGATCAGCAAAAACATTCGGCTGTGCTTCCACTACAATCTTTACCGCTTTGGTTGGGATCCCGTCTGGCCCTGGTGCTTTGTCAGTACTTCATCTGCGCTTGTAGTACAGACGTACGATGAGTCCGATCCTATAGTCTGGTGTATTGTCTCCGGGTGAACCGGGAATAGCGTATGTACAACTGTTTGTAGTTCCATGGGGCATGTAGGAGATGGCCGCCTTGCCAGCTGTCCCATTACGAGCTTGTAGGCTTGTCCAAAAGGTTGTCCTTCAGCTTCTTCGCACAATGTCCTCCAACAGTTTGAATGCATATATGTTTGTATATTTGTTTGTTTGTATGTTTGTTCCTTATAGGCGTCTAGACCGGTCAACCGATTTTAGCGAAATTTTCACAGTATGTTCATCTCGATCAGGAAAGAGTCATTGGCTATGTTTTACGTCTGTAAACCGGTTCGAAAACGCTTAGAAACTGTTTAAAAGTGGTTCAGATCAATATCTCAGAAGTTATTTAAGCTTAGAACTTCAAATTTGGTCTGTAGGTTGGAAATAAGGAGTTTGATTGGTTTAAAGCCGTTTTGAACCGGTTGAACAGGACTTTTGCGAATAAAAAAAATGGGAGCATGACTGATATTCTCATAGTGCAAAGGTCCCGGGCAACGCGGGGTATTCAGCTAGTTTTCAATATAAAAATGTCCAAACTTTGAAACATAAAAGCCAGCCCTCGGGTTAGCAAGCCAAATAAAATTGATCATATCCATTATCCTTCTAATCAAACGCCTCTTCGGCACAGCAAAGAGAGCTTACTACTTTCGAGTTAATCCCATATGAAACATGCAACATCAATGGCCTGGACATGGACTGCCTGCCAGGCTGGTCCAAACAGTGGCCTTATCAACCTTTTTGTAACTAACCAAAAAAGCCAGACTACGCTCACCTCCGGCAACAACAACCAGCAATAAGCAGGGAATAGAGGGACACAATTTGGGTTGCATTTGGTGCACTCTCCCACTCCAGTAAAAAGAGAGATAGATAGAGAGAGAGAGAGGGAGAACCTTTCTCCTTCTCAACGCCATCATCATCATCATCTGTATTCTGTATTTGTCTACTTGCTCCAACTGGTGTGCCCTGGACAGATGCCTGGTTCTCTGCTGCTGCTGCAGTGCTGCTACTGCTGCCGCTGCTGCTTGCACTCTTCTACTGTACTCCTACCCATTCCGGATTGTGTAGTTGCTGTTGTTATAGCCCGGAGCCTCGTTTTAAGTGCGGGGGGAGAAAGGGACGGGGGCCAGGAGTTGGTGGCTGGTCTTGGGTCTGGCAAATACGTCAATGTACGCTGCCGATGCTGCAGTTTTCTCTCTTACTCACTCGCTCTCTTTGGCTCTCACTCTAATTTATGGGTCGTGCGCGGCGGCGCTCTCGTTCCACTTTGTGTGGAGCCTTTCCCATGCATTCCTCCTTCTGCCATTACAACAGCAACAACAACACCGTTACATAAATACCCACTACAACAGCGGCGACTGCAAATTCATTTGTTTGCTGTGGGTTGTTGTTGCTGTTGTTGTTGCTATTACTAGCTCTGCCCGCGTCGACGTCTGCTCGACTGGCTCCGCTGTCAGTGTCACTGCGTTGTTGTTGTTTCCCCTTTTCAATTTTAGTTTTGCTTTACTTCTTTCCCTTTATTCGGTTTTGTGTTCGTTTGCCCACCCACGCACCCGTGTGTGTCCTTGCACGCTCGTTTCCTGTTCGTTTTTCGCCAATGGCGGGGGTTCGTGCCACCCCCCCACAAACTCACACGCCCCGTTTCGGTTCAGAGTTTACATTTTATGTGTGTCCCTTTTTTTTTTTTTTGTAAAATTTCCTTGGAGTGCGCACCACCCACCCCCTCACTGGCCAGCGATATCCTTGATAACAAGTACAATAACACCAACAAGCAACTGGACGCAGGACATTCTGAAATCATTCCCATTTAAGTCCAAATTTTTCGTTTATTTTGTTTGGTCAGGGGAGGGGAAGGGGAAATGGGAAAATATTTACTCAGCCGCAAACAGAATTAGCAGCAAGAGCCAGTTACCAACACCAACACCACCACACACCACCACCACCAACAGTTTCCAGCCACAGCAAACACATTCGCTCAAATAAATCATGACAATTCCAGCGGGGAAATTTGATAGTCAAGCAATTTCATCAGTTTTCCAGGAAAATGTAAATGTTGCTTAGTCAAATAATCATTTGGAAGCAGTACTTGGTTAAGATAAGCACAAAAATCTGATTCTAGAGATGAGCGAGTCAAAGAAAAGTGAGAGGATTCATAGTCCTCAGTACTAAATACCTCAATTCAGTCATACAGATTGCGAAAGAACTTATCCTGGGGTAGAGATGGGCGCAAACAGGATTATTACGCGAGGCCCACCTTACTATATCTAACCAGCTCCGATTTGCCATATTTTCATTAAAAAAGATTGCAATTTTGTCGTACAATCTTACTCAGAGATGATAGGGTCAATCTAAGTGGTACCTCGGAAACGATGTTTTTGAAGGCTTCAACAGCATCTTGTGGCGTCGAAAAACGAACACCTTGCAAATGTAGTTTTGTTGTATGGAATCAAAATTAAGTCAATAGGTTCGTTATTTAAAGGATAAAAAAACTCACTTAAAAAAAACGACCTTGTCACTGTTAAGGATAAGGATGACATTTAAATGATTTCCAAAAGTTTCTGGCCAACAATTGATTGTGTACACTCAGAAAAAAATTTGTAATGAATTTTAGAAAATTGCATTATTTCAAAATTTGCCCTGGTATTTAGAAAAATTCTTTAATAAAAACAAAAAGTTTTCCGAAACTAAGAAAAATATGAAATGAAAAGATTTTTTAAAAAAATCTTTTCTAAAAACAAGAAAATGCCTTTTTCTTAAATCACTTTCTTAAAAATAGGGCAAAATTTACCTCTAATTTTAGAGAATAGTAGCCCTAAAAGAGACTACTGTAATTTCTTATAAACATAGACAATTTTCTGGAAATAGTTTTCTTAAAAATATGGCTACTAGCCATTGCTTTTAGAAAAAAGGTGTTAGATTTCAGGAATTTTTCCTCCACTGCAGAAATATAAGTAGCCATTCAGACGGGCCACTTCAACGCTGTGAAATAGCGTAAACTTTTAAGACGGCCGCCGTCACATAGTGGGTCCTTTTCTCATAACACGTTGCAAAAATCATATCTTTTGAACTATATGAGCTATTCATTTAGTATTTTTTTCGTAATAATCTGCAAACTTCAAAGTCATTTTTGATGTAAAATTCCTAATCTTTCGCCCATAAATCTGGGCGTAATGAAATCGTGAATCTCAAGCTTTTGATTTTTGGTCAAATTTGAGGATTTTTATATGAATCTGCAAAGTTAAAATCAAAAGGTTAAAATATATTTGTATACTCTGTACCAAAGGTACATAGAGTATAATAAGTTTGTGCAAAAGCCATGTCCGTCTGTCTGTCCGTTTGAACGCACAGATCTCAGAGATGGTAAGAGATAGAGGTTTGACATGTTTGGGACTTATGCTTCTTATACTTGCAGGCAGATCAAGTTTATTTTTAATTTTCGCCATACCTTCAACTGTTAAGACAGTCTGAGTGAATACACAGTGTGGATTATGTATGCCGCTGGCATAACTGATTCTCAATTACTCATCCAAACTGATAACACAGCGGAACACAATGACAACTTTTGTATGTTGCATCCACTTTGATGAAAAATTCTGGTCCAGTTTGGTCCACTGACTACAAAACTGGTCTCGGTTTGGCTCTATCAGCTTTTGTTTTAAAGATATGGCGGAAAATTTTTTTTGTATGTTTTTTCGCTTTGAAAATATTATGGAGGTCACACTGAGTAAAAATATCTGCGTTTATGAGTCTTATGCGACAGAATAAATATCAATGCAACCCAAAAAAATCAAGCGAACATCATCAGCAAGCCCGAATGTACCCAAATTGGCCTTTGAAGAGAATTATTCCTTAGTTTATGGCAAATTTTTCAAATTCGATCGTCATGTACAGGCCAGAGCGGTGGTTGAATTTTAAGTTAAGACAATTTAGCATATGGCCCATAGACTCTTCTATTTTCACAAATTTTGTTGCATTTATAATAGCTGAATGGACAAAGCTACAGGCGGTTAATACCGAAAAAATGAATTAAAATTTATGACATGCCAAATGTTTGTTTTCTTTATAACTCGACTATTGTTCATCCGATCATGACATGTATGGCTCTTCTACTTTTTTATTTCTACACGTTCGTGTAGTTTTTTCTAAACGCCACGTGTAGCTTTCTGTTTTCTACATTTTCGTGTGAGATTTTGCAAGGTGAACTGCGTTTCGTTTAGGATTGTCGTTTCTACACGTGGCGTGTAGCTAATTTTGTTTTCTCTGTGCAGACGGACATGGCTATATCAACTCGGCTGTTGATGCTGATCAAGAATATATATACTTTATAGGGTCGCAAATGCTTCCTTCTACCTGTTACATACTTTTACAAATGATCCCCTTTTTCCCATTTTTAATAGGAACAGGGTATAAAAAGTTGCCAATGAAGGTGACAGAAAATGTAGATTATAATAAAATCGAGTACAATGCTCTGTACCATAGGTTTGTTCGTGCAAACGTACACTTATGGACAAAATAATAGGTGTTTCTTTTTTAACTTTATATATCTAATTCATTTCTTCTCTAATCTCAACAAATCAAAGTTTTTTTTGAAAACTTATATTAATTGTCTTAATACATAAAGTAAAAACAGTTTTACAAACCCTTTACTATACAACTAAATTAAACATTTCCTTAAATCCGCCAATTTTGGATAATAGGTGAACGAAGATAAATGTTTAAATTAAATCAATATTTCACTATTTTTGGTCTTGTTTTATATTAAACTAAGTAACTGGCAGCTAATAACCGGTATATTCGCCATTATTTTGCAAGACTTCCTCCATTCGTCTTGGCATGAAGGATATTAACTTGCGACAAGTTCCAATTGGAATGTTGTACCTTGCTCTTTGGACAATATTCCAAAGTTGATTTTTATTTTGACAAAAAGTCTTTCCGACCTCTCTTTTGAGTTCACCCCAGAGATTCTCGATGGGATTGAGGTCCGGGGATTGACTTGGCCACTCAAGAACATCCACATTTTGCTCTCGGAACCAATCCTTTACTACTCGTGAGGCGAGCTTCGGGTCGTTATCCTGCTGGAACTTCCATAAAAGTGGCATATTATCCTCGGCATATGGTAGCATAACCGTCTCCAATAGATCTTTGTATACGAATCTGTCCATTATTCCGTCAATACGATGAATCGGACCAACATCATACCATGAAAAGCAGCCCCATACCATTATGCTACCACCTCCATATTTCTCAGTTTTATTTGTGTACTTGGGATCAAATTCTTTGCCTTTTGGACGACGAACATTCCTTTTGGCATCATTTTCAAATAAATTTATTTTGGTTTCGTCACTCCAAAGGATATTTCGCCATTTTTTCTCACACTCCGGTTCGCACCAGGTTCTACGAGCAATCCTACCTAGTTGGTTTGCTATTGCCAATCGTCGCCGAACGGTTCTTGATGACATAATATTCCCAATTTTATTGGCAATCGTCCTGGAAGCCTTGAACGGGTCGCGTTTAACCAACTGAACCATGCGATCGTCGGTCTTAGATGATGATTTTCTAAGTGCTCCCCGAGTTTTACCTATTTTTTCCGGTTTTAAGGCATTGGTTACGAAGTTTTGAGAACGATTCATTAACATGGCAATGGATTTATACGTTTTTCCTTTATCTCGGAGTCGTCGAATGTGCCTTCTCTCCTCTGCACTGCAGTGACGCTCACGGCCCATCTAATACAATTTAAATTGTTATTAAGTCCCCATTTAGTTATATTTTCCTAATACCTTACCTTCTGCAACCAAATAATTGTATTTATAAACTACAGGTTAATGATTTGCTTCATACACCTATTTTATTGACCAGCCGAGTTTGCAATCTAACCAATAAAACAATCCACAATTTTCCCCAGAAAGCTAATTAACTCCTGGAATTCATATTAAAAAAGTATAGCTTCCTTATTAAATGTTATGTTTATATCGATTTAAGTCGAAATTAGAAAAAAAAAACTTCACACCTATTATTTTGTCCTTGAGTGTATGTTACAGCCAGAAGGAAGCATCTCAGATCCCATAAAGTATATATATTCTTGATCAGCATCAACAGCCGAGTCGATATAGCCTTGTCTGTCCGTCCATATCTCTATACGTATGACCAAACAGATGTTAAAGAGGTTCGACATGTATAGGAGTAACACTTTTTATATTTGCGGGCAGATCAAGTTCATTTTCAATTTTTGCCACGCCGGCCCCCGCCAATTGAAAAAAAAACATATCTACCACAGTTTTATAGATAGATGGTCCATAACTTCTAAGCTTATATACTAATCAGCATTATTTATCGATATCTTAAAGGAATCGTAAAGATTAGATGAAAGATAGAGGAGTTATAAGGAAAACAAACGATTATGCTGGGCAGTACTGGCCGTAATGGCAATGGGCAGCACTTTATACACCTTAACTTAAACTTTGAGAGTTACAGAGTATAGTCAGGCTTGACCGACTTTCTTACTTGCTATTATTGTAGCATTAAGCATTAAGAAACATTTTTAGGGTAACATCCCAGCGGGTATTCTAGGAAACATCGGTGGATTGTTCAAAAGATTTTTATAACTAAATGCTTGCCAATAGTCAGAAAAATTTCCCTTTCTCTCTGGGTCAACAGTTGACGGTTCTTTGAAAGCTTTAAACAAGTTTTGAATATTGTTCCCTTTGAGAGACACTTCCGGAACCCAATTAATGTTCATCTGAAATGAGTTTTGCATTAATTGGCTGGTTGCCCCCAAGGGTCTATGTTTTGGCCCTTGCTTCTTCATTCAATTTGATTCGGTTGAGTTTTGCCTTCTTTTTCACTTGTTTCGTTGATCATCTTTGACTGCTGCTGCTGCTGCATCATACGTATAAATATGTATAAAAGGCAAGGGCGTAGTCAACCCAAAAGGGATTGGGATTTCCAGTAAGACCCTTTCCTAAGTACGCCGCTGAATCAAATGTCTATGCATCTATGTATGTAGGTACTTTGGCTGGCATTCTTTCAGATTTAGTTTGTATGTGCGTTGGTTCATTGTTCTTGTTGTATTGCCAACCATGCGTTGTATCTTTTGATTGTTGGCGGCTTTAACGCGCGCCGCCGTTTTTCAGTTCACTTTTGGTTTTTTTTTTTGCCTCTTCTCATTATTCAAGTTGACTTCTTGTTGCTGCTTCGCTTGCTTCTACTACCACTTCTTCTGCTGCTGCTGCTTCTGGACGAGAGGTTATTGACTCAACGCAAGGCAGGGCAGACAACTTGCGTTGTCTGGCGTCTCCTCGCGATCTTTTCCTCTTGCCCCATTTCTGCCTCCGGTTTGTGGCTCAGACACCGCCCCTGACTCCTGCCTGAAGGCAGCAACAAGTAACTGGATTTTCCTTACAAAATCTCAATTATGCAAATCTTTCATTCTCACACAATTTCAATCAGGCAAATTTCATTTTCACACCTTCCAGTTGACCAACTGCAAAAGCCGGCCAGCTTGATGCCAATTATTGTGCAAATTAATTTAGCCATAAATCGAATAACAAGTGCAACAAGGTCTTGCATATGAAATCAGTTTGAAATTCGTCAATTATTGTTGGCTTTAAACGAAAGTGGAAGGGTGTGTGTGACTCGCTACTGGATGAAAAGAGTCTGATGTGATGTTTGGTTATCTTGCCAAATTAGTTGGAAAATCTGTGGGTAGAGCCATGTTTTCTGTATGAAAATTTTCTCGACATGAATAGTATAATACAATGTAGACTAGAGACAGAGTGACCATACATTAAAAGTCAAGCTCTTTAATTAAAGTGACCAATCGGACCTGTTCACACTTAAATAGACAAGACAAGTTAAGCTAAGTTCGCACAGGCAAATAATTTGGACAAATTTTGGAGTAAATTTGGCTAAATAAGCCTAAATAGTGTACTTTGTGGCCATATTTAAGCAAGTTATTTGTAAATGGAACCATAGCTTTAGTTTTAAGTCATATTTCTTATTAAGCAAAGTTTTGGCAAATTATTTGCCAGTCAAACAGGAAAGATTCGAGTGTCATTTGTACTCTGAAAAAAATAAGGATATATAAAATATAACTTTAAAGCTATGTCAATAACATAGCAAGACCTCGAGCCTGTAAAAACTACAAGTTAAAGAGTATAAAGGTCGTTTAAACAGTCATAAAGTATATAAAATATATTTATTTCAACGAAAAGCCGTTGAAAATGACCTGTCCAAAAATATCAGTTTGAGCTTACAAAATAAAGCTTTTAATATCAAATTGGAACTGGACTGGATTTACCAATCCTATACCACCTACACTAGGCAAACTCTCAAAGGCAGCACAGCCGTGGCCCAGACAGTATAAGCTCGTCGTAGAGCAAAGTGAATAAGGTTTTCTGCTACTATCAACTTCAATCATCACGGAGTGTCAGATAGAGACAGCCTGCTGTTGATGCGCACACATACCAATGTACATTGGGCCAGACTCCCCTATTTTCGGCATAAAGTAGTAAATTTTTCTTAAATCTTTTTTTAGTTTAACTAAATATTTTGAAAAGTGGCCGGGTGGCTCAGCGGCTAGTGTGCGCGACTGCTGTGGATGAGGTCGTGGGTTCGATCCCGCCTCGGAACATCTAATGAAAAGTTCTTTTTTTGAATAAACTTTACACCTGGCCACACCTCTTAGCTGTTGGCGCCAGCTTTGCAGTAATTAGCCATGAAAAAGCTTCTCAAACTGCCGTTCGGATTCGGCGTTAAACTGTAGGTCCCTTTCTCTTATGCTAGAATTAGAAGCGCACAAGCCCAGAGATTGAGAGAGGCTCGGCACTGGCCCTTTGGGGCTGTGTCATCTTGACAAGCTAATTTTACATTTACTAAATATTTTGAAAGGGCATACATTGGGTACTTCGAATCAATAAATAAAAAAAGGGAAATTTAACTTCGGCCGAGCACCTTGCAGCTTCCATTGAAAACAAAAAAGTTTTTCTAACTAAGACTACTTTTTGGACCTTACTTTTCTATGGGATCTATAATATATAGATGTCTTCGTGAAATCATGGAAAAGCAAAATACACTGTAAATTACGAAATTTGGAGGCGATCCCATTTAAAACAAAAAAGTTTTGCTTACTGGAACTTCTTTTTTTACCGATCAATAATACTGCAGCTATATGCTATAGTCATCCGATTTTGACATTACTTTTTAGACTGGTGTAAAATTATATAAAATAAGTATATGCCAATGAAAAGGACGTTTCCATTGAAAACAAAAAAGTTTTTCTCACTAGAACTAGTTTTTCGACCGATCGTTCATATGGGAGCTATATGCTATACTCATCTGATTTCGACCAAACTTAGTGAAATCATGGAAAAGGATAGTAAACTAAGAAATACGTACTTTGAAGGCGTTTCCATTAATAATAACAAAAATGTTTTTCTCATATATGCTATAGTCATCCGATCCGGCCGGTTTCAACAAATGTGCAGCGTATTTGTACCAAAAGACTTCGTGCAAAGTTTGGTGAGAATAGCTTTAAAACTGACGGAGGAGATAGCATAGAAACAGACGGACAAGGCTAAATGAACTCAGCTCGTTATGCTGATCAAGAATATATACATTTTATGTGGTCAGAAATGATTCCTTCAATACGTTACAAACATCCGCACAATTTTATAATACCCTCTGCAAGGGTATAAAAACATTTTAGTGGCAACGCTGCATTTTTCCCCGCTGACAAAGTCAGATGTGTAGTCAAATGTTGGTTTTATCAAAATTGGAGGGAAGCTTTTACTCAACTTTGCGCTTTTGTTGTAGCAGCACCAGGTATCGCAATCTTTGTTAAAACAAGAAACATAGTCGGTTAAGCCCGACAATAACATACTCTGTACCTGTGAAGAACTGCCCGTCACCGTTGCGACCGGTGCTGCCCATGATTGTTTGTTTTCCTTATAACTCGAATATAGTTCATCCGATCTTTAAAATTCCTTCAGCGGATCGATAAAGAATCCCGAATACTAAATTTGTCCAGAAGGTTTGAACCTTCTATCTACTTCTATCTTCTGATGAATATTGCTACATTAAGAAAGTCAAAAAACTTTTTTTTTCAGTGTATGGAATTCATTTTTATTTTTTCACGTTAAAGCTCATTTAATATTATTAAATATAGCTTAATAAGATCTAAAAATAATTGAATTTAAATGCCCCTCTGCTCGTTGATGTATGTGTGGCATCTTATCAAAAAGTTGTTCATTACTGCTTGGAGAGTTGACACAGGAATAGCCGCAATTGTTGCTCGAATCATTCAAATTTGTCGGTTTTGTTTTTAGACTACCTGTTTGCAATAACCCCACAAGAAAAAGTCAGGTGCAGTAAGGTCGGGCTACCAACGGAATGTGGAGTTTCTGGATATCAGCTTATTGGGAAATTTTCGTCGCAGTTCTGTCATAACAGGCTGGGCTATGTGAGGAGTTGCACCATCTTGCTGAAACCACACAGACTTGAAAGGAATTCTCTTTCGGCGTAAATCTGGACAGAAAAACCCTCTCAGCATGCTCAAGTAACGGTCTCCAGTAACAGTAACGGTGTGACCGTGTCTTCGAAGATAGGGCCCGACAATGAGCGTGATGAAACTTCACACCACCTGCCACGAAGTGGATGCAATTCCGTCTCATGGAGTATCTGTGGGTTGGAAGTACTCCATATTCGACAATTTTGTTTGTTTATGATGCCGTTTAAGTCGAAATGGGCCGCGTCAGACATAAAAAGACAGTTCAACATGATTTCGTCCTCTTCCACTATTTAAAGCATCTTCTGGCTAAATTCTAAGCGAATCGGCAAGACTGCTGCGTTCAGTTTGTTGGCCATTTGAATTTAATATTGGAATAAGTTCAAATCATTGTGCATAATTGACTGCATTGAGTGTCTTCTTAAACCCATTAGTATGTAAAATTAGCTTGTCAAGATGACACAGCCCCAAAGGGCCAAAGCCGAGCCTCTCTCAATCTCTTGGCTTGTGCGCTTCTAATTTTGGCACAAGAGAAAGGGACCTACAGTTTAACGCCGAATCCGTACGGCAGTTTGAGAAGCTTTTTCATGGCTAATTACTGCAACGCCAATAGCAAATAGGTGTGGCCGGGTGTAAAGTTTTATTCAAAGAAAAAAACTTATACCCATTGGAGCAGATAAGTTCCTTGCCGAAACTCTTGGATAGTTGTGTATGGCTGCAGCTACCGCAGCAATTGTTTCTACCGTTCGAACTGTAGGGTTCGCCAAAATTGTTAACAAGTCTCATTATGGTCCATCTGGTCGGAGGATCGCCGCCAAGCGTGCGCCTATAATCTCTTTGAACCGAAACTACGGACTCCAGGGCGTGATAGCGGCGGACAATCCAAATTCTTGTTTCAGTGTCCCAATTATTAATTTTTCATAAATTCAAAGAGCAATCTACAAAACAAACAAAAAATTAAGTAGATTCATAAAATAGAATTTTTTTTTGGTGGCAGCTTTTATCAGCCACCCTGTATAAAACTGTGGGAGATATGACGTTTTTTCGATACTGTTGGGGGCGGGAGAGAGAATTCATTGATATGGGCTGTTCGTTTGTTAGTCTTGATATGGTGAAATGGCAAACCTTACTGAGCCCTTTTAGCGTTGCAATATGTTTCGAAGTCTTAATCGAAAATAATGAAAAGATATCTTATTTATTTTCGATTAACATACACATCTATCTTTGCATCTTAAATCTATCGCAAAATCAAACACCATTTGTGCTCTCGCTCTGTTAATTCAAATACAAACTGTTATAATCAGTAACCTGTAAATAACGGTGTTTAGCTTGTGAAAAGAGAATGTTCTCACAGGTTCAAGCAGGTGTGAATGTGTCAAGTTGTAGCCGTAGGCAATACAGCTAATCGACTAGGCGAACAGAAATCAAGTGGCAGCTGAAAATTAAAACATTTTATTGCAGGCCACTTAACAGTGGTAGAGCACTTAATGCTTAAGCACTCACCTGGTGAATGGCTGCATATATTTTTCGCTAGAAAGTGACTCAGAAGTGGCTAGAGTCAATAGCAGATTTCAGTCCTTTTGCTCCACTTGAAAGAGCGTAGATTGTAACAGTGCGTTGTGTGGGTCAGTCCAAGAGATTGATTAGTTTATTGGTGAACTTTAATTTTTTGCATTTGTTGTATTTGGTGCTAGGCGGCGGCATCTGTGTGTATAACACAAAGATACATACATACAAACACACACTCCGACATAGAGTCACACATCGCATACAAGAACGACGTACTGCCTGCCAATTGAGCTAGAGAGAAGATAATCAAGAGCAAACAACAACAGCAACAATAAGCGTACCGAATGTTGCGGGAGGGGGCAGCGACTGGGCGGGGGGAGACAGTGACGCCAGCCGGGGCCAGTACAATAAAAAGAAATTCACATTTGTACGTCAGTCAGTCACAAATATTGAGAGACAGCCAGCAGCTAGCAGAAACGAGTCAAAGTCGAGTCATTCGCTATGGGCAAAATACAAAAAAAAAAAAAAGAAGAGGGAAAAAACCACCAAGCAGCAACAACAACAACTAAATGCTCACCTTTTCATTGGCAGGCACGGCGACAGCGCGCGCCCTTCCTCGATACTCTGACCCGGGCCCACTGTGCGGCCACCAACTGTCATAAAACCTTAAACGAAGCGCAAGAAGAAAAAGACAAAGCAGCGAAACGTTTTATGATGTTTTTGCAATTTGTTTTATTTCTGGGCTATAAATTTGCTTTTGCTCTGTTAGCAACCCCACCTCCCCCGCCCCCTTCCTTACTCCCACCGTTGGGTTTGATAAGCTCGCACATCTGTCGCCAGTCGATGCGTGACAACAGAAGAGCACCCGAAGAAGAAGCAGAAGAGAAGTAGAAAATGCGCAATAACAGTTATTAACAAATGCCCCACCTTTATTGCTCTGCCTGACTAAACGTTGGCTCATTAAAATGATTAATTCATAAAAAAGGCATTTTCTTTTTGCAAAAACTCTATAATTAACAACCACTGTGCGTTGTCCAGCCAACAGCAACTACAACAACAGGCAGCCAGTCTCGCTCTCTTCTCATGTTTCAATTCCACTTGTAACTTTGCTCTCTCGCTCTCCCTACTTCAATCAGTCGCCCACAAACGCTTGCCGATGCCGCGTTGTAAATACTTCTCTGTTATTAATTTTGTTTAATTGTCCAATTTGGTTATAAACAAATAATAAAAAAAACACAAGTGCTAAGCAAATTATTTACGATTATGTGAGAAATGTAAACAAAAATGCCTTGAGCTGCAGTAATTCGCTCAAGTAAGTCGAAGCAAAAACAAAAAGGTCGACAGACTGTCTGGAAACAGGCGGCGCTTGAAAAAAAATGTATATAATATGCAAAATAAAAAGAAAACAACAACAACCAAACAAAAAAAAGTTTTATGAATGAAATTTGTAAAAAGAATAACGAGACCCAACAACAAAAAGTGCATAGTAAAATGTTTGCGGCAAAAGCCAAAACGGCAGCATTTTTTTCTTTCGTTTTTCGCCTTTGTGTATGCATTGTCTCTCTTTGTCTCTCTCTCTGCCTCTCTGAGTGCGCGTGTGTGTTTTCGGATATCCCGACTTTTATTTTATTTTGGCCAAAAATGTGTAAAACTTGTGAAAAACTTTAACAAGTTCAATTGCCTACTTAAATGTTAATATTGTTTATAAATTGTACATTTCGTTCGGCTAATTCGCCGCTGGGTACAAATGCAGGTGTAGTAGTGAGTGAGCTCGCTCTCGTTCGTTTTCGGCTCTCTCACGCATATACAATAACAAGAACAACACTCGCGCTTCCGTTTGGGGGATATTTTTTTTGTTTTGGTTTTGTTTTGCTTTGCATGTTTCTGCGGATTCGCTTTTGTGCTCTCTCTTCTTAATTTTTATGACGTTTTAACTAAGAAAGAAATTGTGTTTTGCACTTTAATTTTCAGACTCTAATTGCAACCACAACAAGCAGCCCACAACTCATCTTTGGATTTGAACATGAATAAAAATGCCGGCGATGGCAGCGGCAACGATGGCAAAAACTCTAACAATCATGGAGGCAAGGGCTCTGGTGGTGGCTCAAATGCAGGAGGGGGCGGCGCTGGAGCCGGCAATCCCCATGATCCCACCGGACTCTTAGATGCCGCCTCGCTGTTCGGTAAGTTTTCACCAAAGTCTTTCCGTAACATTTCGTAACTTATCCTTCTTCCATTCAGCCTATTGGGGTCGTGATCCCACGGGTGCTGCGGCTGCGGCAGCCTCCAATCCGCTCTTCAACTCACAATTCAATGCCGCCGCTGCTGCTGGCTTGGGTCTGTTGCCAAATGCTGCGGGTGCTGCTGCCAATGACCGTTATTCCATGGCAGCAGCGGCCGCAGCAGCTGCCGGTGCACATCATCATCAAAACACAATGGCTGTGGCGGCATCACAGGCCGCCAGTTTGGCAGGTCTGCATCCAGCAAGTGAGTAAAATGTCGGCACAGAATTTCCTTTTCTTACAAAATCAAAATTGCAAAGTGACGCCGTCAGCAATGAGGCGTTCGTGGTGCGGAGCGCTAAGACGTTGGCATTATTCGTCGTCTCGTATGTATGAGCGAAAAGTTGTGTGCTCGAATCCCCCAGTTGGCGGTGGTGGGCAAACAAAAGTGTTTATCGGGTTTTTTCTGGAGTTAAACAGCAAATGTCTTGTTAAATTCGTGCAAGGCATTTGAAGAAAACGCTCCTAGAGTAAAATTGTAGCTTTGCTGTTTGCTTTACGCCGTACAATTTGACTCTGTTCTGGTCGCGCACGGTGAAAACGGTTAAGCATAGTTTTTTTTTCCATGTCGCGGCTGTTTTTGAAACTTTTTTTTTAAATCTTTTTTGAAAACGCAGAGTTTTTCCAATTCTGTTTTTTTTTTATTGTGTTAGAAATAGATCAAAAAAATGTTCTGCTTCGATAAGAGGGCTGTTCAAAAAGTACTCGGTAGTCAAAGTGGGGTGTTCAAAAAAAAGGTATAGTGCTGGTGGTCACGATTTCTCGTCTCCAGGTTGTTTGAAATGAAAAGTAAAAACGGGGTTATAATCAATATAGATGTAACTCTGGTCTGAACCTCGAAACAAATGTTGTGATTTCTTTTTTGACAAAATGGCGGACATTGGAAAATAAAATTCGAGTTTGGGCCTTTTTTTTTTTTGGTAGTTTAGTGAAAAAATAATATTACAAAATTTTTTTAAACTATGATTGAGTTACAGATCAAAATGGTGACAATTCTGCGTCGATTGCACTAAGTTTCAACAAAATCGGTTCAGTGTAACTGGAGATATCATGGCCGCCAGTTCGGAAAACGTGGTTTCGAGATGAATGTGTTTAAAGAAGTAAAAAAAAAGACTCGTTTTAGCTAAGACATTGTTATATCTTCCTAAAATATTTCGAATTTCAAAACATTCTTTTAGGGCGATATTCTCAAATATCCAGGCTATACAAAAATTAAAAAAAAAAAAAAAAAAACCCAAAAAGTTTTTGCTATTGGAGAATCCCCCAGTTGTGGGAACCTAGTTTGAACGACTTTCGGATATCACATCTCTTATTTTATATGTAAAAGTTCTATTTATTATTTGAGAGATTTTTATATAAATGCCTGCTCCCAATTCCAAGATGTATGTGGGTGTTTCCATGATGACGAACGTGACCGTCGTAAGCATTTAAAGCAGAATAAAAGTCAAAATAAACAATTTTTTTTTCTTCTTCCGCCACCTTAACTTATAGCTCTTTCGGAGCACTTTATTTAGTGGTAAAGTTGGTAGCAGACGTAGTGCTGGTTCTAAGATAAAGCCAACCAAAAAGCGATACGCACGTGACCAAAAATGGAAATGCTTTTTTTTGGGCATCAATATGAGTGCAGAGCTCAGCGAATCCTGCCACAAATTTTTTGTTGGACTAATTTTAAATTTTTTAATCACTTTTACTGTATATTAGAATTAGTTTGACTGAAACATTTTCTTTATTTTTTTTCTTAGAAAGTAAAATTAGATTCGCTACTTGATTCGCTTTTTCCCCGTCATAATATATTTGTGATTTCTGTTATAATGGAAAGCAAAAAGTTTCAGCTAATTGCAATCACATAGTTTGTTATGGTTTCATTTTCATTATTTTTTAACCCGTTGTACCCTAAACTCGATTTAAGAGCGCCAAAGTCAATACATTCTATAGTACCTACTTTAAAAAAAAAAAAAAAAAAAGTGCAAAATAAGGACCCAAATGAGAAAAATGAGGCTTGGGCGAGTTTGCTTTTGGAAATCTCGCAATGGCTAATGAATTATTGTAAGATTGGCTAACATCAGTAAAATTTGATTGATTCTCTATGAAAATTTGATAATAAATACGGTTTTTGAGTACTTTTAATTTTTTGTTCTCTGTGGACCTTTCTGTGGAAATGCCCATATGGGCATTTCCATTCTGTAGAACATGACCTTCATACACATTGAAAGTGAAAAATAAATCAAAATAAAACGCAATATCAATTCGTTTTTAACTTTATTATATAGCTCTCAGCCAGCACTTTAATAAGTGCTAAAGTGAAGCGATTCGTACGTGACAAAAACAGAAGTGCTTTTTGAGCCCATCTATATAAAAACAAATTTTAGCGAAACCTGACACAATTCTTAAGCCCAAATATTTTTAAAATCTTCCTAACGAATTGTTCTTTGAAATGTATTTTGTTTGATTTGAAAATCTTCTGTACTTTTCATGTCGAACGCGACATTTTTTCCAGCAAGATTTTTATGTGGTTTCTCTTTAAGGCAAAGCAAAAACTTATAGTTAATTGCAATCACATAGTTTGTCATGCTTTCTTATGTATCGTTTTTTAACTCTTTGTACCATTAGAAAAATTTTAGATATCAAAAGTCAATGCGATCCATAGGTGTTTCCCTGGGAATATATGATAAAACTTAGTGTTTTTTACTACTTTTAATTTTTTGTTCTCGAAGGACCTTTCGGTGGATGCGCCTATATTGAATTCCAATTTAATAACTAATAAGCATAGCTCAGTTAAAAACAGAAACAAAAGCAGCACAGACGGTCTCTCACTGAACGGAACACTTTTTTCCCCTCCTCTCCTGGGGAACAGGGAACTGTTACGTGTTTTCGGTTTAGCAAAACAAACGAGTATGTCTGCCAATGACAACTCAAAGGAACACTTTTGAGCAAGCGCTCACCTGTCTACAAATGAGCAGAAAATAATAAAAGTAAGCGAACAGTTCTTTTTTTTTTGGTTCGCTTGGTATGCTGTATGAAAGTGTGTTATAAAATAAATATGATTAAAAATTAATAATTGTCCAACTTAGGAAACTCACTCACAAGGTGGCGCAGCACATACAACCACGCATACATTTTGGACATTTTGGAAGTTTGCTCTCGGCAAAACGGCCAGTGAATGACATGAGAGAATCAGAAACGAACAACCGCTCTTTGGTTGAGCAGAACAGAACTGAAAGTGTCTGTCGCTCCCTCTTTTCGTTGTATCCGTAACCAAACCGTCTTTTGCCGACACGCTGAAAGTTTTCAGAGTTATTTGCGAGCTCTGGTTGTAAGGAAGCTGATAGATAGGGCTTAAATGAAATTGGAATTGAAAAACTTAAGGAATTGACTAACTTTTATGCATAGGACTGCAAACCCAATAAATTTTTCCGGAACTCCGATTCAAGGGCTCGAAACAATTTTTACCAATGGTTGTTACGAAATTTTAGGTCTGAGGATTTTTATACCCTTGCAGAGTAAAGTAAAAGTAAAATGGCTTGTCAGGTAGACACAGCCCCAAGGCTTGTCAAGTTAACACAGCCCCAAAGGGCCAAAGCCGAGCTTCTCTCAATCTCTTGGCTTGTGCGCTTCTAATTTTCGCACAAGAGAAAGGGACCTACAGTTTAACGCCGAATCCGCACGGCATTTTAAGAAGCTTTTGCATGGCTAATTACTACAAAGCTGGCGCCAACAACAGAGAAGGGTGGCAGGGAGTAAAGTTTATTCAAAGAAAAAACTTTTTATTAGATGTTTCGATGCGGGATCGAACCCACGACATCTGGCACAGCGGTCGCGCACACTAGCCGTTGAGCCACCCGGCCTCTTACCTCTGGTACAGAGTATAAAAATCCAATTTGAGAATATCGAGCTAAAAGTTCTATATGGATTTTACCTAGCGAAAATAGTTCTTTTAGTTTTGAATCAATCTAGTAAAATAGTTTATATTTGATATGCTCGTTGAAGAAATTCGATAATATGATGTTTTATCAAAAAACCGAAGGATCTTCGCATAATATCGTCTGCAGGATAACTGAGATATGTAGCTTTTGCTGGAACATGAAAATGAACCTGTGAAATGATATACTGATATACAGTCTGTTTCTCAAATCCACTTCCGCAAAAGTCTGGTTTTTTACAGCTGTGATTTACCTTATTTTCGCGATTTCAGCACGTGAACGCTTGAATTTTAAACTGTGTTTATGGCTTTGTATGAAAAAATGCCACTTATATCTCTGGCTACTAGATAAAGTCTACCACATTTAAAAATATTTTACGAATTGAAAACGGCAGCACGTTTATTAGTGATTTAAATTCGTTCAATTTTATTGGACTTTATCTAGTAGCCATGTCACACACATTTAAACTTATACAATTTGAAATGGGAGTATGGCTGCTAGAGACAAAATTTTGTGCAAAAACCAGTTTTAAATCACAAAACTTTAGTGCAAGTGGAATAATAAGAACATTTTACACAAAATAGACCACGATATAGGGAATATTTCTGCATCATTTGCTTAAAATCGTGTTTTAGTTGTGCTATGACAGTTTTGAAGTAAGTGAGCGATATGTTCTTTCCAGGGCTGCAAACCGGTTTTGAACCGAACGGGTTCGAGCCCGGAATTCCGATTTTTATTTTGCTTTGAACCGAACCTCTTTAAAAATGAATGCTGAACCTGGACCTGTTCCGAACCTAAAATTTCGGTTCGTATCAACAAAAATTAGACATGAAAAAACATCGCCTACGGTCTAGCGAATTCTTCTGTTATCTAATCGGTTTTGGGCGACTGACTCTAACAATCGGCAGGAAAGTTGAATAGAACATCTAGAAGAACGTTCAAATAATCTCCACTCATAATAGCCTCTGTTTTTAAAGATCCTTGACTCCAAAGCTTATTAAATGATTCTCCAACCAAGAGCTTAACATAATATTGGTAGTATTTTTCATATCTAGACTACAAAATGGAATGTTACTTCACAGTAAATTATATTTTGAATATTTCCATGTGTTCTACAAATCGCTTATGATCCATAAACGCCTTAATTCCTATTCAATTTGTTTTTTTAGGTCGAAAGCGATTTGTAGATCACGTAAGATTAAATTGATTGCTATATAAATTTATTAATTTTTTTTTTTTTTAAAGGTCATTAAAACAGTCAAAAAATTTGTTGGGTTTGGTGGCTGGTTATGGATAACATTTCAGTTTGTGGCATTACAATTAAGCTCTTGAGCTGTCCAGCATCTCATTACTTTAATACCATCTTTACTTTTTTAAGTCTTTAATATCCAAAATGAAATTGTTTCTATGGTGCCGAATTTGACTTAAGTATAGATAAACGCGGATCCTGACCTTTTATTTTTGTTTTTTTTGAAGAACATTTAAATACTGATTTCCATTCCATTGTGTCGCTTAGAGACTCCGCGTACCCACAGCTCTTACGCTTTTTCCTAGTATAAAGCTTAGAATTCGTGCTTAAGGTTGAATAAAGGTTGAACATCGCCCTCACACATTTTTGGAAATGCTCATGCGTGGCTGTTAGCCATCTCAAGGTCATAAGTTGATTATACCTCAATAAGCAACACAAATCAACATAGATTATTAAATATTTCATGTGGTGCAGTGGGTAGTGTGTGTGACTGCTGTGCAAGAAGTTGTGTGTTCGATCCCGTTAATAGAAGATGCGGTAGATTTGAAGTTGCTGTTTCGGTTCGCTGGGATACTTATGAATTAAACCTCCTGTTCGGATTATAATATTATTTTTGAAGTTATGTGAACCCAATTTCCGTCGATCAGGCCAATGGCCATCATGACCATTTCGAAATTTTCTTATATTAAAAACTTTTAAATTTCGCATACAATTTTGAGCTTGAATTTTTTTGAAAATATCCTCAAAATTTTATGTTGTCTCTATAGCTCGCATATAAGTGTTAACACTTTTTTCAATGCTGCCAGCCTCAGTGAAAAACAGAAACAAACGCAGCACAAGCGGTCTCTTACTGAGCGGAACACTTTTTCTCGCACCTCATGTGTATCTGTAACAGTGTTTTCGGTTGAGCAAAACAAACGAGTCGATCTTTTAGCGACCACTGACAGAATCACTTTTGAGCGAGCGCTCACCAAACAACTGTCTGCAAATGAGCAGAACACAATAAGTGTTGTTGTTGTCTTCTTCGTGTGGCTGGCGATAGATAACCAAAAATTAATATTTTCTTTATTTAGTTTGATTAGTGTAAAAATTCTCCAAACGCATTCAATTCACACAGCTATGCGACCCTAGTTATTCAAAGGTTGTTGTCCAAGCCACACGGGCGCAACAGACAGTTTGGAAGTTTGCTCTCGGCAAAACTGTTAGTGAAAGACATGAGAGAAACAGAAACGAAAACAGCGGTCTTTGCTCTGGGCGCAACAGAATTGAGCAAAAACAGAACTGGAAGTGTTTTTCGCTCCCTCTTTTCGTTGTGATCGTAACCAAACTGTTTTTTGTTGACACGCTGAAAGTGTTGAGAGTTATTTGGAAGCTCTGGTTGTCTCTGCTAAGTGTCTAGAATTGCCCTGGTGTGTGGTCTTCCCCATTAATAGCATGTGTATACTTAAAAGCCGACTGTGCAAGAGGTCGTGGATTCAACCCTGCATCGGAACATCTAATGAAAAGTTTTTTCTTTGAAAAAACTTACACACCCGATCGCCTTCACTGCTGTTGGCATCAGCTTCGAAGTTTTTAGCCATGAAAAACTTATCAAACTGCCGTTCGGATTCGGCGTTAAATTGTAGGTCCCTTTCTCTTGTGCGAAAACTAGAAGAGCACAAGCCAAGAGATTGAGATGAGTTCGGCTTTGGCCCTTTGGGGCTGTGTCAAGCCGTTTTACATACTCATTCCTTGGTACCTGCGCCTCTATAATTACATGCTTGATTGGATATTAAGATTCCGCATTATTCGAGCTCAGCAGAAAGATCATTGAAACTGTATAACTGATCAGGGAGCAAGTTCTTCTGATAAACATGGCTAATTACTTTTTGGACCGAACCAATCCCTTCTCATATGTGGTTTTTAATTTGGTCTTCGAAAGAGCACCGGTTCGGTTTACGATCACAAATTTGATTTTCGGTACATTTGTTATCCGCTCCGATTTTGATTGTACTTATCCACCTCGGATAATCGTTTGCTTTTTCAAAATTTTGAAACTCGATTCACCTTTAACTTTGCTACATCGCATAACTCATATGCCGCCATCTATTTTACAGGCTGGTGGTCCATGGCCCAATTAGCTGCTCAAGATTACTTTAGTCGTCTGCAGGCCTCTGGTCTCTCACCATTTCCACATCCCGATTTGGCGGCTGCTTTTGGGCCAGCAGCCATGGGCATGACTGGTGCTGGAGCTGGGGCTGGGAATGCAGGATCTGGAAATGCCTCTGGCTTGGGTGGAGCTGGTGCGGGAAGCGGTGGTGGCGGTGGAAGTGGTGCAGGTGGTGGTGGCTCTTCTGGTGCATCTAGCAGTAAATCGAACAAATCGCGCAAGGAAAAGCGAGCTGCCCAACAACAACAACAGCAACAGCAGCAGCAACAACAACAGCAGCAAAGTCTGGCCAACAGTTTGAATGCAGCGGCAGCAGCAGCTGCAGCAGCAGCGGCCAACAATCCGGCGGCTGCATTGGCCAGCATGCATGGCTTTGGAGTGCCGGGCAGCAGTATGCCACCAACTAGTGGCTCAATCTCCAGCAGCAGTGGTGGCGGCCATGGGGGCTATAAGGTAGGCCAAAGAGCAGCCAGTTTAGAACAGTTACTAAAGTGAAATTCCTTTAACAGAGCACGGCCAGCGCTTATGGCAAACCCTCGACGCTGACCAGCAGCAGCATGTCCAGCAATCCGGGCTCAGCCTACGATCCGGTGACCCTGCACAAAGAGCTGCTGGCCATGCAAGCGGTGGCAGCGGCCGCCTCCGGCTCGAACAGTTCCTCTGGCAAGAAATCTGGATCAGGCGGGTCATCGGGCTCACTGCATGGCCATGGCTTGTCCAATCTGGGGAGTGGTGTCAAGTCCTCCACCAATGTCAGCTCTAGTATGCATCCCAACAATCCGCTGATGTCACCGCACTCGGCCCTGGGCTCGGGAGGAGTCTCGAGCGGCTCCAATTCCTCTGGCAAGGATCGCGACAAAAACAATCCCTCGCTTAATGCTCTGAATTCGTTGTCCCAGTTTGGTGCTCTGGGCATGACCCCGCAGCAGAGCATGCAGGCGGCCATGAATGCATTCGCAGCCAGTACGGTAACCTCCACGGCACATGCGGCTGGCTCCCAGCTGCAGCAGCAACAGGGAGTCAACACCATGGCAGGAGGAGGCAAAGGATCAGCATCAGCTAAGGATTACATGAGTGGAGCGGGTCTAATGAGGTAAGTCAGGCGGTGCGAAGACATTTTCACGAGTTAAAGTTATTCCTCTTGCAGCAGCAGTGAGCATCCTTCCCTGCTGGGAGTGCGCCTGCCCCCGGACACGGAGATCATCAAGTACACCTCCTCGATAGTGGGACCCAAGATACCTGGTACTACATCGCGTGGTCGCAAAAAGACCATTTCCGAAACAGAACAACAACAGTCCACACAACAACAGAAACAACAACACCAAGCAGAACACTTACTCCAACAACAACAACAACAACAGAAAGACCTTGACAGCACCACAAATGCAATTAACTCTCTGCTTGCATTTCCAGGTCTCAGTCCCGCCAAGCGGGCTAGACTCGAAATGGAGTATGCGGCCATGGCGGCAGCTGCCCAACAACAGCAACAACTCCATGGCATGTTGGGCGCAGCAGCCGCTGCGGCAGCCGGTATGCCTGGCCTGGGTCTGCCACCCTCCATGAGTAATCCATTGGATCAGTTGAGCGTGGTGTCTTCAAAGGCAGCCGCCTCCACTTCCACAGCCTCGACGGTCACCAGCAGCAGCAGCGGGCAGACTTCTTCACAGCACAGTCGGTCGGATGTCACCGCCGTCTCCTCCAGTGACCGTGATCGCGTGGAGGTTATCAAACTGCCACCCACCATCACCTCGAACGGAGCCTACAATTTGTCCAGCAAGGGCAAAGAGGTTCATGATCTCACCTCAGATCATGCTGCCGGCTCGGGTGGCGTGAATCTTAGCCTAAAGGCTAGTTCCATGTCCTCCTCCGGTAGTGTTGGTGGCGGCAGTGCGGTGGGTACTGCCTCGAATCCCATTACCATAGATGACTTTGATGCGCCGCTCAATTTGTCCATGAAGCCGTCGGACAAGAGTGGTACACCCACTCCGGCAGGCTCCTCTACACCCAACTTGGCCAGTGACTACCAGACCCAAAACGCAGGTGCAGGTGGCTCTTCGAATAGCCTGCAGAGTCTAAGCTCGATTACGGCAGCTTTGGGTGGCACTGGAGGCATGCCGGGTGGTTCTATATCGGGCAGTGGTGGCACCTCACCAGCTCCCGCTGCGGCAACAGCCACCTCCGGCTCGGGCTCCGGCTCGGGTTCGTCCTACAAGGAAGGTCGTCCACGAAATTTGGGACGTGGCGTCTCCAAGCCCAAGAAAAATACGGTGGCCTCGCTGCTGGCCCAATCGCGAGCGGTGGGCCTGAAGCCCATGTTGGCCACCCAACAACTGCTGC
>JAEIFV010001185.1:0-81390 GCA_018904265.1 Lordiphosa collinella
TCGACCTTGAGCCTGCTAACATTCACTTTGACTAAAATCAAAACAGGTCGTTAAACCCATATTCACATTTTATAATAGTCTACAGCGTTTGTTCGTGTTTCATTCCGCATACCTCGCCATAAAAGAGCAGCTTTTAAACTACAAACAAAAGGAACCACCCATCGAATAACCATGAATCGATGGCAAACGACCCACATATGTGAAGTTTCTGGTCAACTCTGAATATGACAAAAACTAGGGCGTTACTGCATCAAGAAAGAACATTTCGCTACTATTAGGGGCCCTGACTGTACACCGCCTAACAGTAAGACACGCCGCAAGGCTCGGCTTCTGAGGAAGACAGGGGAGTGTACAACGCCTCTTCTGTCACTATCCAACTTTCAGTAGAAGGCGACTAGCAGTTTTGGGTCGTCCTTTCCTAAACGATTTGACAAACTTCTTTGAAACGGATGTTAACTGATTGCTCAACCATCAAAATGGTTTAACGGGGACGACCCTCCGTCTACGACTACATCGGAAAAAGAGTTATATGGCAACTCAACGGGCCTTTATTGCAAGCTAACCTACCTATGCCCATAAAGTTGGACAAAATTTCGAAACAAACAAAACCG
Organism: Lordiphosa collinella; assembly: GCA_018904265.1. Classification (NCBI taxonomy): domain Eukaryota; kingdom Metazoa; phylum Arthropoda; class Insecta; order Diptera; family Drosophilidae; genus Lordiphosa; species Lordiphosa collinella. Next base: position 612 of record JAEIFV010001185.1, read on the forward strand.
AGTGCTCAGTTTAATAAACAGCTCATTTTATATATAAAGTTTTGGTTTTTTTTTTGCAAAATCATTTTTTTTTTTTGTTATATACTTACTATCGGCGGTGTCCCACAAATCTCTTCCAACCAAATTCCAACCCAAAACCAATTCTCGGTGTCCTAGAAATCTCTTTCGGTTGGTTTCAAATCTCTAGTGATTTAGGTAGAGATTTTGCTAAATTCACCGCTAAAACTATTTTGATAAGTAAAATTAGTTTTGGAAATGTAAACTACATTATTTTACTGGATAGGCTGCATCAAATAAATAACTTGTTTAATTTGATATAATATTGAAATTTGCTTGATAATAATTTTTCGCAAAACCAACCAAAGGCTGCCATATCAATCAAAACCGTCGTGCCACTAGATGGCGCCACCGGCCTCACTAGCGCCGCATGGGAAATTCAACAACAACAAACGTGCCAAGGGCTGGCAAATTCCGCTCAATGATTGGCGCGCAAATATTTTTAAATTTTTCATGTTAATTTTGGGTAACGCGACTTAAATTTAAATTATAATATTAGCATGAATCATTAAACTTATGCAACAACTAACAGATTTCCCTTTAACATCATTTTAATTCAAAACTAATATAAGGGAAACCAATTCTCTTTCCCACTAAGAAAATGAAACCTCATGAAGTTCTGGGACACCGACGGATTTTTCGAGCGATTTGCAAACCAACCGAAGACAAAATCTCTAGAGATTTCCAGGACACTCCCGAATATGTAGTTGTACCCGGGAATGTCGTTTGAGTAAGTTGAAAGGTCAGGGATCATGGAAAACACTAAATTGCCTGGCGCTGCTTGGAAATAAACTCATGTGACAACACAAGTGGCATTTCCGATAACCCTTACAAACATTTTATATGTAAAAGCTAGTTATTATTCTCATAAAATTACAAACAGATGGATAATCTCTTAAAAATATTTCTTTTTCGCCAGTCTCTGTCCCCTCCTTCGTTACTTGTATTTTCTTTGACGGGAAACCAATTAGAACTTGACATTTTCTTTAGGTTTCGCTTTATTTTACACATGCATACGCAATAAGGTTATACACTTCAATATTATTGCATATACTCGTTATAAATGTTTTTGTTGCTCCAATAAATTGAATTTCCCTTTGGACGAGAACTTCCTGCTGCCTCCACAACTCTATTAGTTGGCTTCCTCGTTGAACAATGAATTAAAGAAGGGATTAAGACTTTTCACAGCCACGCCTGTAGAAGGAAAAAAAATCGTAATTAAATTGGTGAAAGTGAGCCATAGAGAATCATTCCGACTTACCCTTGCCAGCTGACTGATCCTTGGAATCACGCCATTTGTAGAGCATCTCCTTCTGTATTACATAAGCGTCATATAGCTCGCCGATAAGTTCACTTAGTAGACCTGGCACCAAACGGAAAAATGGATTAATCAATAATGCATTAAATTAATTTGCACAAAACTCAAGTGGAATTTGTGTACCCGATTAGTTTGATGTCGAAATGAGTCGCTCACTTATAAAATCTCTCAGCACGAGAAAAAGGCGGAGTATACTCTGTCAAATTTTGTCAATCTTTTATTAAACATGAAAACTAACGAGAAGGCCAATAAGCTATTCACACTACACCCAATAAGCTATTCACACTACACTCTACATCTAACATCCAACATCCTAGCCGAAATTGATCATGTTTCTAACATGTATCTATTAGATGTTTCTATTTGACAAAAAAAAAAGTTAAAAAATGTTGGCAGAGCAATTAGTTATTAAGCATTTAATTCTGCTGTTGTCCACCCAAATTGCGTTTCTAAGCCTTGTGCTGCTCTCCGGATCTCGCCCCTGAACTCTCCAGGGCTTGGATGTTAGAGCTTCTCTTCAAAAATCTTTAATTAATTACTAACATTACATTTCTCCGCCTGCTGTGACTGCTTCTGATCTCTAAGTTTAATCTAACAGAAAATCTGCAACAGTGTCTCATTGTTTTTGTGAAAGTTACTGTAAACGCCGCTTTGTTCCATGAGAGAGCCACAAGAGATAGAGAGCGTCCAGAGAAAGATCGACAAGAGTGATATCGACGCCCAATCAACACTTGGATATTTTCCGTCTAAGCTTTCAAAGTATAAGTGCCAAGTTGTGCGAGTATTTCTGTTACTGCAAATGCAAAGCACAAATATGCCATGAGTGTGTAAAATACTCAGACTTTTTGTTGGAGTATTTTTGACACTCGCGTCCAAAAATATCAAGTACTTACGCAGTGCACTAATAGTTGTAGTGCACTCGTGCAGATCTCTGGTGCAAACCAAAAACTGTAACCTGCCAAGTATGCTGGAAACAAACATGGCATGGCTGAAACTATTATGTTGGCTCCTGATTCTTAGATATGCACGGTGGGGCAAACTTCATGTAGGTTTTCAAAATGCTCTTGCTTGTAGGAAAGAGGCGTTGAGGGGCAAGCGACACCACTACACATCTTTCCTACAAACGAAAGCTTTTTCAAAAACTTCATGCAGTTTGCTGCACCGTGTAAATCCAGTCTTACTTTTCACTTATAGGGACCCAGTCTCATCCTTTTTAATTTTCGATGTCATTTTAGATTTAGAACTAACCAACTAACACGAGTCTTAGTACAAAGTAAAAACAAAAAGAATTGTGCGGTGCACTTACCTCGCGGATGCTCCAAATTGTGCACTAGGAGCTGCATGGCATACAGACACTCAAGCTGGTGATCCTCATGCGAATCAATGTACCGCTGAAAAACTGGTATGCAGAATTTTTGAAAAATTTCAGGCTCTAGCCTGTAGCTGTTATCCTTGTAGACAATCGCAAAATTGATCAACGTCTCTGTCAGGCCACGGATGAACAGCTTGTCCGCCGTCACAATGTTGCCCTGCAACACATCAATGATGCTATCAGCCGTTGCTCCCTCCTTCAGCAAGTGCTCAATATGCTCTATCACATTTGTAACGTGCTTCTCGGCCGACTCGCGCTGCTCAATCACTGGCGGTTTCGATTCATTCTCTACGTACTCTAATCTCTGTAAGAGGGGTTGGGAATGGGGGGGGATGGTTAGAAAACTGTCAAGCGCAAATATTGAGTGCGATAAACTTACATTGGACTCAATGAAATTTTCAACTTCACTGTCCGGCATGAAGTCGGACCAGCGCAAGTTGTATTGCTTCCACATCGTCCGGGTGAAGTTTGGCCCCACTTCCCGTGTGCAATATGTCAAATATGTTTTAAGGAACTTCTGGCCTACACTCGATGGACTGTTGTCTTTCAGATTTTTGTTCCACAGATCCGTCGCCGTTAAAATCTTCTTTACAATCAACGGGCCTGCAATAAATAGGAGGTGAGCGCTATGGTCATTGCCCACGGGCGGCACGCTTACCGGCAAACTGCAAAATGTACAGCCAGAGTTCTGGAATATCCACAATTAAATCGTTGGCGAACTCGCTAAACTCTTTGTATGCCAGTCTAAAGTGCTCCACGGACATGTAGTTCTGCTGTATGAGATGGGCAACGGTGATGCCCAGATACCGTCTGCATTGTTTACCCACATCCGCTAAATGCAAATAGTCGGTTAGTATATAGTAGAGAAAGCCGCACCGCTGTGCCTCTGGTATCCGCTTAATGCACGCCACCACGCTGGGGGTGACAGTTTTGTTGGCCGTAGCCATCTCGATCATTTCCGAAACGACAGACTTAATTATTTTTAGGTCGTTTTCCCTAGGCTCAATAAACACAGCCGTTGGCGCTACAGCTTTAGCGCCGGCGGTGGTCGAAGAGGCGGATGAACTTGATGTACTAGACTGTGGTGGCTGCTGTGGCTGATCCCTATAAAGTCCTCCGCCTACGGAAGCACCTTGTCCCTGTAGGAGCGTAGAATATATATGCGATAAGAATTGGTGTGTGGTGTGTTTTGGAGCGCTTACCTTGCCGGAAAGTCTTACTGGTGGCGTCTGTTGCGGGTACTTTGAGTGACTAGCAGATTTTTGAAGTGAGGAATTCATCATGCCGCGACCCTGCTGCTGGCCAACGCGTGAAGAGGAGTTTTCCCGCGAACCCTGTGACGAGCCGGTTCTCGAGTGCATACCTGTAATCGGAAAATGCTGGATTTGGGCATTCGTCACCAAAATCGAAAAACTCACCTCGGTCACCACCACCACCATAGCGATCACGTTCCATGGAACCTTTGTTATATGAACCCTTGTTCCTGGGACCACCACTGCGGTCACGATCACGATCCCGATCTCTGTCGCTGCTGCTGTTTTTGTCCATTATTGACGAGAGCGCGGCAAACGAATTGGAGGGCGTTGTGGTGGGCGTGACGGATTGTCTCGCCGCATTCATGCTCCAAATAAACTGCGACACTCCGCCCATTTTCTTATTATCCAAGTTCTGATTAAGTTGCAGAGTCTAAGTTGGAGAAGAGTAAAATAGTAGGTGGATGATGAAGAGCTCCTACAAAACTTACCAGTCCCTCCAGCTTGTTGCTGTCAACTGCCTGGGAACGGCTGCCCTTGCTGGTCTGCACATGCCAGGTGTTGTCATCGTTGTTGCCATTCGAGTGGCTGCTGGGACCGCCGCTGCCAGCACCGCCACTGTTCTGCTGCTGGTGCCGCAGATTTCCGCTATCTCCTCGTTGACTGTGACTGCCCCCGTAGCCGCCACCACCGCCCCCGGAGCGAGAATCTCCACCGTACCGACTGCTACCGCGATCATCTCGCTTGCCAGAATTGCCGGCCTGTGGCCCATTGGAGCTAGAGGCGGAGATCGAGCCGCTGTAGTATTGTGCCGATAGCTGTTCGTTCTTTGCCTCCTTCTCAATCTGTCCCATGGTCTTGGGAGCCTCATTGCGCGAGGTCTGCCACTTGTTCTTGCGCAGATCGATCACATCCTGAAGCATAAATCGAACCCGTGAGCTAACTCTCGCGCCATCCTTGTCCGACTTGGAGGCAATGGCCTGCATGCGGGCGATGGACTTCTCCAGCGAGTAGCAGCGACTCGGCTCCTTGGTAGTGACCGGAGTCTGTTCAAACTTAGCACCCACAGTAGTGAGCAGTTTACAAAGGCATTCCAGCATATCCTCAGAATGGGGATTGAGCAGGGTATCGATGCATGAGTAAATAATCTTACCAGTCAGCATGGATATCTTAAAGAGTTCGCCTATGAAGCGCACCGTGCCGCCGGAGCGGCGGCGTATCTTGCGTTCCTCCTCCTCCAGCAAGGCCTCAAGCTCGGCCTTCTCGTTAGGATCCTGGCACTTCCGGATCTTGTCTACAATTGGCTGCAGTTTCTTCTCCTTAGCCTGGCTTTGGGTGACATTCTGGGTAAATTCGCGCTCCGTCTTGTCCAGCAGAGCGTTGCGAAAGTGAGCCAGATTCGATTTGGTGCCGCTCTCCATGCGCTCGTCGCTCGCCTTTACCTCGGTAATAAGGCGATGGCATAGTCGGGCGTAGGACACCGAGAAATTTGGCTCATCGATGGCCTTCTCAAAGACCAGCACAATCACCTCGTTCATTTTCTCCTGCGTATCGATTTTCAGTTTGATGATCTCCTCGACTAGAGTGTCGAACCTCTCGGGCGTAAGCTTGTTGAGAATGCCGCGAACGCGCCTCACTAGCTCATCCTTCTCATGGGTGGCCTTGGCATCGGTCGGTGTGCTTTCGATGCTGTCCGACTTATTAAGACCCCGCGGGCGCCAGGCGTTCTCCGTCTCATTTAATTTGACGTCCTGATTTAGGGACAGATTTACGTGAATCATTCCCTTCATACTGCTGCGACCGCCACCGCCACCACCACCACCGCCGCCGCCCTGAACGCCTGACATGGACATCTGTTTGCCCATGTAATTGCCGCCGCCGCCGGATTCTGAATTTCGATTGCCCCCAATGGTACCTACCATGGACAGGGCGCGCTTATTGTTGTTGTTGTTGTTGCCGCGCATAAAAGAAGGCATCAGATTTGGCTGCGGCAGAATCGAAACATTCTTCACCTCCGGCTGCACACGCGAAGCCTTAGCCTCGCGCAACTGGAGCAGTTGCTCACGATCATACTGCTTCTTGCCACTCGGATTGCTGGGTGACCACTGTCCCTCATTGTAGTTAATCAACGAGGGTAGAGCCGTCCCAGCTGTATCAGAAGAAGCTGTTTCTTCATCGACTGGTTGCGGCGGTGGTGGCTGCTCTGCTTCGGGCTGAGGTGGTAAGGAATCCGTTTCAGGCTGGGCATCCTGCTCTGTCGTAGTCATTTCATGGTCCAGCTCCTTAGTAGCAACTTCTGTTGTCATCTCTAACGTCGCTTCCACACAAGGTTCTTCTACAAGTGTCAAAGGGGCGCGGTCTGTTTCATCGGGGGTGCTCTCGTGTGAGCAGCTTGCAGCTGACTCGGACTTGTCGCTAGGCTCAGACGTCGTAGCCGCACCCCCGCTCTGCTGTGAGGCCTGCTCAGTAATAAGCATATCAATTCGGGGTATCTCTATCTCCGCAGAGGCTGGAGCAGCAGCAGATGATGGCAAGGGCTCAGCGGTAGCAGGCTCGCTGGAAATGCTTTGCGGCAGAGCAGGAACTTTTTCCTCCGGTGCGGCTGGCACTTCTGCCTTTTGTTGAAGTGGAACACAATCCGATTGTATTTGCTGAAGTGTCTCGTTGGTGCTCTTGATAGCTGCGTCCGATTTCGCCGCTGCATCATCCACTTCGGCTAAAAACGTTAGAAAAGACGGCACATTAGCTAGCTGATGGCAATGGTCTAAGCGAACTAATTTGCAACAGCCTGGTGCAGACCGGTCACCCAATGTTACAGAGAAGAGGAATCAAGAACCGATAAATTCGAATACCTGAGGATAATCCAATTGTATTGCCAAATACAACTACTCTAGATTCGATTTTTGCATCGAGTCGTAAGTGTCTTGTTTCCCCCCAAGACTGCTTACACAAGTTTACAAACAAAAGTCAACTTTTTAGCCAGAGAAGATAGCAAACGTTTCTAACATATTTTCGGGCGCTGAACTCAAATTAATTGCCCGTTTCCCGCCTGAGGGTCAGGTTTAAGAGACTGATTGAATAAGGATCACGAAAAACCAAATCCAAAGTTTGGTTTTGGTTCTTAAGATACCAATATTTTGATAAAAAAAAAATGAAAAGTATGAACTTTTCTGAGAAATTTCATTTTTTCGGCAAGTTTAAAAAATTTCCTTAATTTATCTGCCCTTCGAAAAAATCGCGAAATTAACTGGCTTATAAACTATTGAATTCCCAATTTTACTTCATTTATACTTTTTTAATACGGCTCCTAAACTTTTGAAATTTTCGACATTTTTTACCCAATATTTACTACCAAAGTGTCGTCAAATTAGGAAATTACAACTTAAAAAATATTGTGATACAAAAGAGTTTATACTAAAAAGTTATTATACTTTGGTTTTTTTTAGTTAATATACATTTTAGAGCAAATTTGTATGAAAAAAAAACAAAAAAGATCGTCGGTCAAGCCTTCTGTACTTGTGAAGTGCTGCCCATCACCTTTTGCAAAAACTTAATATACTCTGTGTACCTCTGGTACAGAGTATAAAAAGAAAAAAATAGTTTTTGGGTCATAGCTTCTAAAAGCGCAATGATTTCAAAAAAGTGTATATGTATTATAATTGGGAATTCAATGGTCTATAAGCCTGTTAATTTCGCGATTTTTTTCGAAGGGCAGATAACTTTAGAGAATTTTTAGCACTAGCCGGAAAAACGAAATTTCTCAGAAAACCACCACATTTTGCCATTCTTTGAAGTTATACTAAAATCGGTGTACTATATGGTAAAGCTTCCATAGGAACGCTTGGTCAAAATACTAGTTCTAGTGACAAAACCTTTTTTGTTTTCAAGAAGGCTGCAAACCGGTCTGAAACCGAACCCCTGAGAAACGGGTCGGTTCGGTTATTTTGGGGTTCACAAGCCGGACCATGAGCCAGGCCCCATTTTTCACTTCTCCAACCTGAACTCGAACCGGACCACCTTCTCAAAAAATGAGGTTCGGTTTACTAGTTCAAGTAATTTTATTAACGAAACATCTAGGTATGCCGGAAATCTGTGGAGATTTAAGAATTAACTATTATATTTCTAACTGAGTGTGGATGATTTTTATGTAGAGACAAAATAAAGTATGCCCACCCATCATTGGGAAGATCATTTTAACAAAAATCACCTTGTTGAGTCTTTTTCGAGCACTTTGGATGATTAAAATGAGATAACTATCATGTGCGATTAATTGAAAAACTTTCGAAAAAGACTCGCAAACGAGTCGAAGCTGCTCTGAAGATTGATTAAAAAGACTCTTAAAGAAAAAGTGCGGCTAGGGTACCATTTTCTCCCGTCATAAGTATCATTTATTATCAGAACTCGAAAAAGAATCGAATGTAATCCAATATTTCATAAAATGTTTGCTGGGTGATTACTAAATTTTTCCAATTTGTGGGGGCGGGAGGGGTCGTGGCCAAAATTGAAAATAAAATTGATCTGCCTGCAAGTATAAGAAGCATATGTCCCTTACATGTTAAACCTCTATCTCTTACCATCTCTGAGATCTGTTTGATCATACGGACAGACGGACAGTCAGACGGACGGACATAGCTAGATCGACTCGGCAGTTGATGCTGATCAAGAATATATATACTTCATTGGGTCGGAGATGCTTTCTTCTCTTGCACAAACTATATATACTCTGTGTACCTCTGGTACAGAGTATAAAAAGGTTTCATTCCAAATTTCAAGTCAATATCACTCCGGTCGCTCTAGACTGGCAAAATCTTTCAATGCGCGCCGGTTAGCAGTCAGACAAACGTTCTGCCCGTGTCGGTATGTCCGCTAACATAACCTCGCGTTCACTTCACTCACATTCGCGTTCACATGCTTTATTTACCAGCGGCTCTGGTGTAGTTTTGTTTCTAACCATCGCCCGGATATCTGAGAGCATATGCCACCGCTGGGCATATCTTCAAGATTTCCCATGGTGTACCACTTGCTGTTTGTGCGTTCCAAATTCTTCCCTTGGCCCCTACACAGAGGCGCGAACCAATGTGTGTGGACACATTGCGCCCCGAAATAATTATCACAGTCAAGGTTGAGCTATGACGGCACCGAAATTAGACTAACAACCAAATATGCGTGGTGGCTTATCGTTGGGCTAACCCACAAGCTGGTTTAAGCACGCCTTACGTTTTCCCTGCTTCTTCCATTTGCCTTTGCTTTGTGATATTTTCTTATTAATTGACGTGCGTTGTTGTCTTACCGACAGACTGTCGCGTTGTTACCTAGCGCTATAGATAGACACAGATGATATCGAATCACACTAACACAAACGCATTCCAAATGATCACATCGATCCGAACCGCAAATCGCAACAGAAGCGAACTAGCGCCAGCAAGCAGCAAACTAATAGCCGCCCAAAGCTCGTAAAAGTCAAAAAGCAAAAGTGAAAATGTGTGCGCACACACACACAAACACTCGCGCACTCACGAGTTAGCGAGCGGAATATATGAATGAAAACGAACCACGCAGCCCTCCCCCACCTTCGCCAAGCGATTAGCGGACGAACGACAAAATTCTATTCCTGTGAGCCGAAAGATTCAGTAGAGCATCAGCTGGAGGAGAATATGAGTACCTGCTGGTGGGCGTAAGGGAACTTTGTTGTGGCGCAACTTTTATAGACTCGCAAAATTCAAAACTTGTAACTTGCCGAATAAATAAATAAATAATTTTAAAGTTGAGCAGTCCACCCTCCGAAGAGCGCGAAATGAAGGATGAACTATTGCTGTAAAAGTCCCAACCGTTCTTTAATGCTTAAAACCACTTTACTAAGGTGGCTAACAAGTCAAAATGCCACAGTGGGACCAGCTGTTCGTCAGTACGAAAAGTCAACTTAAAAGAAAACGAATAATTACAATTAGTTCGAGTGGGCACCATGCCTTAATAATAGTTGACTAGCAACTGAGCAATTGAAAGGAGCAACTGAGCAATTTGAGTGAGTTGACTCACTTTAAAAAAGGTGTGACTGTGGCCAACATTCACGAGGTATAGATGAGAAACATGCTGTATAAAATAAGCCCTGCCTTTCATTTACAAAACCGATACAACATTTTTTCCAGACCCGCTTATTATTGGAACCGAAACAACCGGAACGACACCGAAACGTTGGCACCGGTACGCTTTCAGTTTTTTTTTTAGATTTGCAGAGCAAAGTAAGTAAAAGTAAAATCGGCTTGTCAAGATGACAACAGCCCCGAGGGGCCAAAGCCGAGCCTCTCTCAATCTCTTGGCTTGTGCGCTTCTAATTTTAGCACAAGAGAAAGGGACCTACAGTTTACCGCCGAATCCGAACGGCAGTTTTTGGCTAATTACTGCAATGCTGGCGCCAACAGCAAAAGGTGTGGCCGGGTGTAAAGTTTTATTCAAAGAAAAAAACTTTTTCATTAGATGTTCCGAGGCGGGATCGAACCCACGACCTCAGCTCAGCAGTCGCGCACACTAACCGCTGAGCCACTCCGGCCACCAGTGTAGGTGAAAATGGTGGAGCTTTTTAGTATTGACCCTACCCCGGACTATGCTGCTTCGGATATATAACGAGAATGACGAAAATGAGAGTAGCGACGATGCCTTTTTAGAAAATTTAGTCATGATATAGGCAAATGCATAGGTGTGTGCAATGCGGTTTTAAAATAGGCGAAGCTATATCATCTGTCAGAGCCCTGGTTAAAAAACTACTCACACCATTAATAAGCTACCTTATGGCGGACAATTGATGGCTCCACGCGTTGGAGCTCAACCTACAGGAAACTAAAATATTTGCTGGCAGCAGACGTCTTCAACATTTGCTCCAATTTGGCGGCTGCCGATAACGACTTTCTTCAGCATCGGAAAGTGTGAGACTCAGTTCGTGAAATTGTAAGAATATAAGAACCACTCGAGGTGGCCACAACTAAACTTCAAGCTGAAAGTCTAGTTTTGGTTAAATTTTATTCCAATTGAATACACTGTGAATGGGTAATATCTAAAAATAGGGGACAGTTAACTTCGTCTTGGCCGCAGTTTGTATTCCCTTGCAGCCTCCATTGAAAACAAAATAGATTTTCTGTACAAACTTACAATTACGAAATTTGGAGGCGATTCCATTGAAAACATAGTTTTCTCACTAGAACTAGTTTTTCGACCTATCGTTCCTATGGCAGTTATATGCTACAGTCATTTCCATTGAAAAAATAAAAGTTTTTCTAACAAAGACTACTTTTCAGACTCTTCTTTTCTATGACAGCAAAAAAGCTTTTCTCACTAAAACAAGTTTATCGACCGATCGACCTATGACAGCTATATGTGCAGCGAATACATATGTACTAAAAGACTTCGTGCAAAATTTGATGAAGATAGCTTTCAAACTGACGGAGGATTTAGCATAGAAACAGACAGACGGACGGACAGGGCAACTCGTCATGCTGATCAAGAATATATATAATTTAAGTGGTCGGAGATGCTTCCTTCAATGCGTTACAAACATCCGGACAATTTTATAATACCCTCTGCAATGGTATAAAAATCTGTCCTCTCTAGCAAAATTATTCTTTCGCGAAACAGAAAAGCGAGAGAAATCCCTTGCTTGATGATAAAATCACACCAGTCCACTTGCTTGGATTCCATTTAAATTTTTCTTGTTCGAAACCATAAAAACATTCTTAGTTTAAGCTTTCTGTTCCAGCTACGCAGTTTAGGGTGGAACGCCTTTTTATTGGCTTGAAATGTATATTGAATCTGCTTAGAAGTCGAACGGACTCAACCACATTAAATGCAAAATACAAATACAAAATGACTATCTGAAATAATCAAGACTTGGACATACAAATTAAACGTTTAATTCAAAAACTAGTGTTTCGTATAATGTTATCAGTAGTTCTTAAATTTTAACTACGTAAATTAATGCAAAAGAAACGACTGAAACTTTTTTGTTGAAAATTGTTTCGTTATATTACAAAGTAATAAAATGATTTTGACTTATCTCAGAACCTTATTTTTTCAATACTCAAACAATTTTTACTTTATAAGTACCGGTATACCGAAATAAAAAACCGGATACCGTATCGAAACCAAAAACCGAAATAAATTTAAAACCGAAATAGAACCTTTAACCAAACCATTAATTTTGGCTTGTAAGTGAGTTTCCGATTAGGGATGCCGGAAAGAATATCGATATATCGATATTTTTGTCAACAATTACGTTATATCGTTTTCAAATATTTTTCCGTGCGATATATCGGTTATCGAATACTTTTTGGCGACACTGCTGCGATCAAATGTTTCTAGTCTATAGGCGTGCAAAAAAAATGTTTAAAACTTATTTTATAAAAGTGGATGTACAAAATTCAAAGTGCAAATTGTATAATGAAACTATAAAGACCAGTGACAACAACTCGACAAACATAAAGGAGCATTTAAAAGCAAAGCATATAGTTGCTTGGATGAAATGCAAAACTAAAATGGTAAATGTAAGTATTAATGATTTTGACTTCCGCGAATTAATGTTCATTTGACAGTAAAATGAGCATATTTATTTCGTAATGCGCAAAAAATGTACTGACATATATACATATATACATATGTACATTAGGATGATTTTTAAGGGAAAAATTAAAATTTAGTAACGGCGCCACCCAGAAAGGTTATTTTTGTATTATAGATAATACAGTTTCAAACAAAAAATAGGGGAAAGTAAACTTTGGCTCGGCCGAAGTTTTGTATACCCTTGCAGTTGTTTTTATACCCTTGCAGAGGGTATTATAAAATTGTGCGGATGCTTGTATCGCATTGAAGGAAGCATCTCCGACCACATAAAGTATATATATTCTTGATCAGCATGACGAGCTGAGTTAATTAAGCCTTGTCTGTCTGTTCGTCCGTCTTTTGGTTTGCACGAAGTCTTTTGGTACAAATACGCTGTACATTTGTCGGAACCGACCGGATCGGATGACTATAGCATATAGCTGTCATAGGAACGATCGGTCGAAAAACTAGTCTTAGTAAGAAAAACTTTTTTGTTTTTTATGGAAACGCCTCTAAAGAACGAATTTCTTAGTTTACTATCCTTTCCCATGATTTCACTAAGTTTGGTCGAAATCGGATGACTATAGCATATAGCTCCCATAGGAACAATCGGTCGAAAAACTAGTTCGAGTGAGGAAAACTTTTTTGTTTTTAATGAAAACGTCCTTTTTATTCTACAAAGTTTTATCAAAATCTGGTGACTATAGCATATAGCTGCAGTATGAATGACCGGTCGAAAAAGAAGTTCTAGTGAGAAAAAATTTTTGGTTTTAAATGGGAATATTTTACTTGGGTTCCACAAACTCAAAATAAATAGCAAATTCTTGATCGCCTCCAAATTTCGAATGCTTTTCCATGATTCCACTAAGTTTGGTCAAAATCTGACTTCTATGTAGTATAGCTCTCATAGAAAAGTAATGTCCGAAAAGTAGTCTTATTTATAAAAACAAACTGCAAGGGTATAAAAAACTTCTGCCTTCCCTCTATTTTTTTCTTCCACACAATTTCTTAACTTTTACCCAAATATAAATCAACAAAATCAGAGCATTGGCTGTTTTTGTCAACGTGGTATTGTGAATGGCAACAAAATGATGTTTTGTCAATGGAAACGACAAAAATTTCAAGAAATGAAAATGATAGAAATGATAAAAGTGGAAATAGGCTACAAAATTATTCCTCCAACACTTTTAGTATAAATCATTTTTTTTGGTATCGTCTCTTATGCTTTGCCAACTTTATTTTAATTCAGAGTACCCTTCTGAAAGTACGAAAACATTTTGTAAGAAATCAAAAATATATAAAGTTGAACGGCAACACTGCGTATGAGTAATATCAACATTTGTCGCGTCTATTAAAAAAACACTTTTTAAACTTTTTCTTTTTTCTCGGTAAATATAGTAAGTAAGGGGGTGCCAGTATGACCTTAAATTTTCCATACATCGGAGCGCTTGGGTCGGCTATAAAACATGTGGTTTCTGACAACAGAAGCAGAATGACCGATGACCTGTGAAGTGCTGCCCATCACTGTTGCGACCGGTGCTGCCCATAATTGTTTGTTTTCCTTATAACTCAAATATCGTTCATCCAATCTTTAAAATTTCTTCAGCGGATAAAAAATCCAGAATACTAAATATATCCACAAGCTTCGAACCTTCTATCTATAAAACTGTGGGAGATATGTGGGGCGTGGCCAAAATTGAAAATAAACTTGATCTGGGCGTGGCCAAAATTGAAAATAAACTTGATCTGCCTGCAAGTATAACAAACAAATGTTCCATACAAGTTAAACCACTATCTCTTACCATCTCTGAGATCTGTTTGTTCATAAGGACAGACAGACGGACACTTTTGCACAAACTTAATATACTCTGTGTACCTCTGGTACAGAGTATAAAAATTATGCATTAAAAAACTAATTACTTAAATTTAAAAAAATCTAGCTAAAGCTGATGCTATGATGATATAATGAGCTACATTTACATAAGGCGGATATTAAGTGTGCTCCAAGTTCCCAGAACGCAAGAAATTTGAAATCAACGTTTTAAACACTCAAAAATATGTTTACTTTTTAAGTTATGCATCTTCTCCCAATCCTATTAGAATAAAATCACGAATAAGTTTCCAGAACTTCTTTTGTTATACATGAAAAAAATACATATATTTTGTAAATCATGCGTCAAATAACCACAATAGACGTGCATATTGTAAAGACACATATAGTCATATAGACATATTTTGTGAAAATATCGATATTATTGATATTTTTACCAGAAAATATTTATATCTAAATTTTGAAGATTTCATAAATTTCGCCCCAGGTAGATAAAAGTCCCCGCAAAATTTTGTATGGGTCAAATTAGTTTTGTGACACTGGGAACTAGGAAGAAAATTATAAAATTTTTCAGTGTTTCACAATCTCACAAAAAAATTTAAGCCTTCAATGCGGACGCGTTCGCGGCTTGTACAGTAATAATTTATATAAAGCCTTATTTTCACACAACCATTTCCCAAACAAGTTCCCAAACTGACCAATAGAAGGTGCCATTTCGATATGCAATTCCATTTTTCATAAAAATCAGAATAATTGGCATGTTGAAGCAGATATTATAAATATGTGACATAAAAAAGCTTTTAATATATCGAAGATAAGAAGTTGCGAACTCCCACAATTTTAAATCTAGGTCGATTGGAAAATCTTAGCGAACCAGTGCTTGACTGCGTCACGCGTTAGAATTCGACTTAAAAATGTGCGAGCGATTACCAACTTTAAAAAAATGCTTTATTAAAAGCTCTGTAGAAATAAAAGAGTCAAAGAAATGAGAGTGGGATTCGGCTTAGAATTTTTTTAAGCTGCTGCATTCTATTTACAAAACGTCTGTAAAACTACAAGAAGCGCAGCTCCTTCCCACAAGTTCTGAAGTCTTCCGCAAAATACAGTAATACCTTATTAAAGTAAAGTTAGTTAAAGTAAAACAAAGTAAAATGGCTTGTTAAGTTGACACAGCCCCATGGAGGCAATACCCACTATTAGGTAAAAAATATATTTTTTCCTCTAATTATAAAATAAAATAAAAATATTTTCTTTCTAGTGTACCAATAATTTTTTCTAAGGGAGCAAACAAAAGGATAAAGATTTTTCGTGGAAAGGTAACTAAACTAAAATATGTTCATATGTTTTCAGTGCATTTATTCTCCATATTTACGAATGAAATAAAACAATAAAAAATTAAAAGCCATTAACGATTTTGTTTTAAAAAAATTAAGTGTCCCAATATTTATTTCGACCAGGTATTTATCGGCCCTGTTCCGAATTCCGAGTCACTTTTCGTGCAATCGTTTGCATGTAAAGTTAAAACTTAACAATGTTGTATGGAAGCTGAGAAGCATTTCAACGGTAACTAGATTAGGTTTGACGAAAATCGGAATTGCTCAATCAGCTGAAACCGATTGCTCAATGTCAAGTGAATTCAATTCGTTAAAATGAGAAGACCTGATCTAGTAACTATAGACATTCTTCTTACCATCCTTATAAAATTGTGAACTTTTAATTAGAATAAGCACCGTTTGCACCAAAACCGACTTGGAATTCGAAAAAGGGCCGAATGGTTAACTTTAACTAAGCTCAAATGTTATATTAAAATCAAGACAAAACTTTTATATATAATTTAAAAGTTTAATTAAACCCTTGCATAGGGTATTTTAAAATTGTGCGGATGTTTGTAACGCATTTAAGGAAGCATCTCCGACCACAAAAAGTATATATATTTTTGACCAGAACGACGAGCTGAGTTGATTTAGCCTTGTCCGTCTGTCTGTTTCTATGCTATCTCCTCCGGCAGTTTTAAAGCTATCCTCACCAAACTTTGCACGAATTCTTCTGGTACATATACGCTGCACATTTGTCGGAACCGGCCGGATCGGATGACTATAGCATATAGCGGTCAAAAAACTAGTTTTAGTAAGAAAAACTATTTAGTTTGCAATGGAACACCTCCAAACTTCGTATTTCTTAGCTTTCTATGCTTTCCCATGATTCCACTTAGTTTGGTCGAAATCGGACATCTATATAGTATATGAAGGCGGCTCCAGAAATAGCCGACCTAACTACTAAAACACAAAAATTTATCATTTTTTTTTTTTCAACATAGGATCCTTTTAGGTCGATACACTTTTCCCAGCGATGTTCAATAGCTTCGATACCTTTTTATACCCTGTTCCCATTGAAAATGGGATAAGGGGGATCATGAAGTTGGGCAAAAGTATGTAACAGGTAGAAGGAAGCATTTGCGACCCCATAAAGTATGTATATTCATGATCAGCATCAACAGCCGAGTCGATTTAGCCATGTCCGTCCGTCTGTCCGACCGTCCGTCTGTCCGTATGAACGTGTATGTGTGAGTGTGTGTATATGTGTATGAAAACACAAGAAGTCAAGGGAACAGGGTATTTTGTAGTCGGGTCACTCGATTACAGCTCCCTTACTTGTTTATAATAAGAACTGTGAAGCTCTTCAAAATAGGCATTAACCTCGGACTCCACCTCTTCATTGTTGCCAAATCTTTTTCCTTCGAGCCATGTTTTTAGTTTGGAAATAAGAAATAATCAGAGGGAGCTAAGTCTGGCGAATAAGGGGGTGAGGTAGCAATTCAAATATTAATTCATTAATTTTAGCCATTGCAACGGCAGAGGTGTGAACCGGCGCATTGTCATGATGTAACAGCAAACGCGGCACCCATCTTGCGCATAACTTTTTCATGTCCAATTTTTCGATCAATATGCGATGTACAGCACTTTTTGAAATGCCTACACATTCAGCTAACTCACGAACTTTCAATCGCCTGTCACTCAATACACATTTTTTAATTTTGGCCACCATTTCTGAAGTGGTCACCTCATTTGGACGCCTATTACGATGTTCATCTTCGCAGCTCAAACGACCTCGCTTGAACTCAGCCACCCAATATATTATTGTTGTAAACGAGGGAGCAGAATTACGTAAGGTGGAATCCAGCTCCTTTTTAATATTGGTTGGACTAAGACCTTTTATATGAAAATATTGTATCACATAACGATGACCAATTTGGTCCATGTTTGCAAATCAATAACAAGCGTTCTCTATTAAAATCGACCAAAAAAACTGTGCAAGGTAAAGGCACCAAACTTCAAACTTAAGCTTTTAATAGTCGGTACTTCCCCTTTTTAATATTTTTTGTGAACATTTTCCAACACTACTGTGCTAGGTCGGCCATTTCTGGGACGGCCCTCGTAGCAGGCAAATAATTTGGACAAATTTCGGTACCTGCCTGAGTGAGCTTAGCTTTAGTTAGAAAAACCTTTTTTCACAAAATTTCGTACTTGTTAGTTTTCTATGTTTTTCCACGATTCCACTTGGTTTTGTCATCTATGACTGTACCCGGGTTCGAACCCGAACCCAAACAGTTTCGAACTCTAAGATGAACTCCTCCAGATTTTGGGAGGTTTGCAGCCGTGATCTTGACCAAACTTTGCACGAAGTCTTGAAAGTAGGGTAAACAATAACAAGTTGGTTCCATGGTTTCGGATTCTTTTCTAAACGGCTTATCTGAAATTGATGAAATTAAAAGCGATCTGCTCAGAATTGACGTGGTTTTCGCACCTGCCTCCACGTTTGCAGTATTTTCAAAAACACCGGAGATATAGGGCTCCAAAGTCAAAATTTTACCAATTCGACCATTTATTTTCGTAAAATCGGTCCAACTTCGTTTTTTTTGAACCTACCCGGTACTCCAAGGCAGATGTTTTGAGATAATCGCGTTTAAAGTTTGGTTTTTGTTTTTGACATCCTAAAATAAATCTACAATTTTTTTCAAATACTCATTTTTATTTATTTGGGTGTTAGCTATGACAGAAAAACAAATTTCATCCAAATCGATTAACTGGTTTCCGAGATAAAAGTGGTTAAGTGCGTCAAGACGTGGTAAAAAAATTCTCCTTAACTATCTAAATACGATTTTTTTTTGGTAAAATTTACATTTTTGAAAATATACGAGCATATTATAACTTCATTTTCAAGTTTTTTCATTTGCAAATTTTTCCAGCATGTTTTCAAGACCCTAATAGTATTTTAAAGCAAAAAAATAAATAAAAGATTTTGCCAGGGGTAGCAACTATCCTTAAGGCCTTCTTCTGGTATAGACGACTAAATTTTTTATTTTTTTTTTTTGTTTAATATAATTGGAAATTTTTGATTCAAAGAACTACAACCTATTTACAAATAGTTAACAAGGACTACAAAAAAAGACTCACCGATACTGGAGGGGTCGTTCAGCTGTGACCAGCAGCGCGCAACCATATGTAGGAGAGGGGCGCCAAGATACTAAACTTAAGCTAAGTTAAGGAGGCGACCCGAGGGACGGAACATCAGTGATGCGCTGGAGGACTTGGCTTATAGAAGACTCCAGTTTCTTAAGGGTTGTGGAGCATGCCGTACCCCACAGCGGGATCCCCCATGTCCAGGAAGGCATGATTATAGCCTTGTACACAAGGACTTTACATCGCAACGAAAGACCGATGTAAAGTCCTAAATTTTAACCGGTTTTTTTAAATTGTTAAAACAAAATTGGGAAAAGATTTAGTAAGTCTGTTTATTGTATTTGGTTGTTCAAGTCATTATAAACAATCCTTTCCGGGAGTCACCATTATCAGAAAGCAAAACGGGAAACGGTTAAGTATGAATACCTTTATGGTCCGAGGCAGAATCATGAAAAACAAGAAAGCAAGTCGGTCAAACCCGACTATAATATACTCTGTACCTGTGAAGTGCTGCCAATCACCGTTGCGACCGGTGCTGCCCATAATTGTTTGTTTTCCTTATAACTCGACAACCATTCATCCGATATTTACCATTCCTTTGGAGGATCGATAAATAATCTTGATTTCCAAATTTTTCCAGAAGGTTCGAACCTTCTATCTATCAAACTGACGGAGATATGACTATTTTCTAAATTGCGGGGGCGGAAGGGGCGTGGCGAAAATTGAAAAAAAAAATTGAATAACAGGAACACTTTGCTTTGCTGCTCATGAACTACTTGAAAAGGTTTCTATATATGTAAATTATTGTAAAGAAATCAAAATTCCGAAATGCTGGATACGGACCTTTAATCGAAACCAGTTGTCGAAACTTTTAAATTCAAATATCTAGAAACCACTTTTCAAAAACTTTTCACACGATTAGAAGAGTAACTTTTGACCGATTTTCAAATTATTTTTTTATTACTCCTGATACCCACCCTTATGGTGTCATCGAGGATATTTTGGATCAGTCAATAAATAAAGGAGTTAAGACCAATGAAAGGGGTAGGAGAGGTCGGTTTTCGAAATTTTGACTTTGAAGCCCCATAACTTCCCTGTTTATTGAACGATCCCAAATATCCTAGATGACTCCATAACCACATCAGCTCTTAACAAAACGACGTTTTCATTTTGACATTTGGACAATTCGGTCTCAAAAAATCATGTGAAACATTGTCCTATGTTTTAGATTTTTGAAAAACCACGGCAATCGGGTCTTCGTCCCGGAACCCAACCCCAGTCAATAGCGCACACTAGCCGCTGAGCCAACCGGCCACATGATTATCTTTGCTTTCAACTAATTTAGTTGAATCACAAGCTATACTAACCTACACAGACACAATTTAGTTTTTTGAAGTCAAATGAACCTATTATCTCCAAGAACCAGCTCCAAATCGTTGAATACTTTAAATTTTAGGAAGAAAATTTGACCATAAATGTTTTCATTTTGGTCTTTCTTATGTTAAAAAGTTTAAAAAACAAGCGGGAAAATAGGTTTTATACAATTTTTTTTAGTAAAAGGCTCTAATATAACCCTCAAAGCTTCGAAATCCACCATCGGATTAAAAAGTGGTGTAGGAATACGGAATTCAACTACCCTTTAAGAATATGTGTCCATATTTAAATCAATAAACCAAAACTGAAAGTTTACACTATTTTCTAGAGATTTCTTCCGCACCAAGAAACTAGCTTCTTGGCGATTTACATATTGAATGACTGCCAAATGGTCGGAGTCGAAAATTATGTAAGCTAGTGTAATTATATCTAATAAAACTTTGAGAAATAAGATTTTTTACGACCGTCCATTTAATAGAAAGTAAGTGTTCGAAGCTTTAGAAACTGTGAAAAATTCTAAATGTCTAAAGCTTTAAAAACACTATCGAAAACTATCGTTAGTGACGATAGTGCTTTCGATAGTTTTCCACTTCTAGTTCAAACATCACCAATAATGGCTTATTAAGAATGCTTTGTTTGTGTGCAGAATATTAATATTATATTATAATAGTTTTTAATAACACTTGAAAGTGTGGAAAAGCCAAAGGCAATTAATGAAAAAATTTCTTAAAGATGACAAACCACTTGCATTTATTAGAAATTTACTTGAAGCAGTCCGAAAGCCGATGTGGTAGTCGTACCAAAAACAGAACGGAAGTATTGATCTTAAGGACAGTTTAAAGTCGACCCTTCATAACTTCTAAGCAAATCAAGGATGAGTTGGACAAGCCAATCGCCACATCGACAGTAAGAAATTGCTTGATTGCAGATAATCCTAAAGCAAGAACCCCCAAAAAAAAGTACCCTCATAAAAACTTGTGCATTTAAATCGTAGGCTTTACTTCGCCAGAAAGTTTCGAAAAGAACCTGACACCTTTGGCGCAACATTTGGTGGACAGATAAGACAAATGTGTACAGTTCGATACAGGCACTAAAAAAATACGCAAGAAAAATAAGCGACAATTAACCACTAAGACCATTAAGGGGTTACATGGGTTTCACGGCTTCAAAAAATCGATTTTTTTTTTGTTTTCTTAAATTCTACATCTAGAATATTGTCCTAGTTTTAAGTCGATCCAAGTAATGTTTTTGGAGATACAATCTGAAGAAGTTGCGCGCTACATGGTAGCTGAGCTCAGCGCACAAAACGGTTTTTCTCCAAACGTACAGTTTCAGTAAAAAAATAAAAAATTATTAAAAAATATTCTAATAATTTTATAGGACAAATTTGTGTTCTTATTTCAAACACAAATGTATTTCAAGACTTCGTCCAAAGTTTGTTCACGATAGCTTATTAACTGGCGGAGAGATATCACTGAACCACACAAACTTGGCTAAATCAACTCAGCTGACTAGCTAGTCATGCAGATCATAATCATATACAGGCCTGTTCCCATTTCCGAGTGGAATTAAAAAGCAAAACGATCGCAATTCCGAATCGTTTTCAATTTGGTGTTCCCGTTTCCGAGTGCAATAGAAATCGATTGTCTTTTCGAATGAATGCTCGAATCGTTTTCGAATTTTAATTCAGTTATAAGGCAGCCTTAACAATTTCGATTATCACTTCATTTCGATCGTTTTTGTGAGAATAAAATGATATATCGATATATCTTTGGATACTTCAAAATCACGACGTTATTTGAAATGTTAAGATACAAATACTTGCAAGATAAAAATAATCACCGATGCCAAGAAAATTGCCATTTACTTTTCATTCCATTGACTCTTGGGCAAAACTTTTGAAACCGAATAAAGTGATCGATTTTTGAAAACGAGAACTGTTATTCATACAATTCCGTTTCCGCATGATTTAATCGAAATCGAAAACGGGAACAGGCCTGATATACTTAATGGGGTCGGTTCTATGCATTACAAACATCTAAACATTTTTAAAATTCGCCTTACAAGTGCTAAATAATAATTTTTGTTACGCTACCATTGAAAACTAAACAGGTATACAGATAAAGGCACCGACGGACGGGCAACGTAAGTAATTCAGCATACCCCACCACATATTGCGTCAACATGGAACGTATGCCTAGTGTGACCAGAACTAACAACAAAAATTACGCCGCTGCATCCCGTTGTCAGGTTCATGGCATTTTTAAATTAGCTAGTGGAGGGTCACACTGCTCAATCAGGTGTGTTTTGTTTTGATGACAAGTGATAACGCTTATGCTTCTGCCATGATAGCAATAGCTCTCCCGCAAAGCCTTTCAACCAGTTCGGCAATCAGCAACTGTCACATATTGGTAGAATTTGAATCAATTTATCCAAAGTGTTCACGTATGTTACAGATCTTCTTTTTGAACAAGCTTGGCCACTTCACTCCAAGCCTTGAGTCCGAATGTTTGGGGTGGGATATCTCCCAAGTGGCATCCCGGTCTCACCGCCAAAATCAGCGCAACCTTGTATTCATGCGAAAACAATTCCAAGCGGCTCTTTTCCTTTGATTTTTCTGCCATTGTTTTATTTTAGTTAAGTCCAGCTGATCGATGGCATACTTGTAAGAGCAACAGCGCGTAACATCTGGTGGCAACAATATTGCACCAGAAGAGCAACGCAAAATAAGGCCCACAGCCTATTAACATTGAGTCCGCGTATGAGATGTTAAGCTCTGTTAAGCGCAAAAGTTCGATTTGACTCCAACCGGGGTTAACGTAAAGTGCAAGGAAATCGGTACGTCTGCTTCTTCTTCTCTCAATTTTTGTATGAAACTTCCTTTTACGTCGTCAGTCCGTCTGGGCCTTAAACAGGGAGCTATAAAATATAGTAGTCCGTTTTTCTCACTAAAATTTAAAACCAAACAATCAGATTCTTAACGATTCTGAATTCACTAATATCTGTTATATATCTCATATATATTCCATCGTTTAGATCGGTTGAAGCAAGCTTTTGCAAGTTTATCGAAAATTATCGTTATCAAATTGCAGGGGAGTCATACATTCTCGCAATTCTTAGCGTTCACCATCGCTGAGACAGACAGTTGGATATGGCTATTTTGACCCATTATACACTTTGTACAGTGTCAATACTTACAAGTAACATGAGTGGCGGTAGTCGATAAATCTGGCTCAGTTTTCGGCGAGACTATGGGAATCCTAATCAAAGAAGAAATTAAGATTTCAGCGAATAGTAAAACGGATAGTCATTACTGCTGGGTTACGTACTTTTTGCTTTTGCTCTTTTGAGGAGTGGGCAATATTTCAACAGATGGAGCATCGGTCATTGCTGACACAATTGGCGTTTGTCCCACAATAATATCTGGGCGTTGTACTGCAGAAATTTGTTCTGAAAGCGGGATCAGCATTGTTAGCATTGGGCACAAGGGTCAGTGGGTAAAACGCACCTATGGAGTATGACGCATTAGGCGCTCTTGAATCAGAGGACTGCATTACCACGCCACTTGCAAGAGTCATTCCCAAAGTATCTGGCTGGGAAATGCAAATGGGGACGACAACTTCAGGTGGGGCTATCACTGCTGCTGATGTGGCCGCAGTTCCTTGCTCCGGCAGTTCGTTCTCTGCATTAGAATTGCTCTAAATAGAGATCAAGATAAGGAAAATAAATTATTAATAGTTTCTTAGTTCATTTTAGAAACTCGCCCAAGATCCAGGTCTAAAGTGATACCCGCAGTTAGATGACAATTTCAGACCGGGGAGAGACAAAATTTGATCCTCTCTGACCAATCTAAAATTAAGCTGATTGGAGAATATGCTCAGCGAGTCTACCTTGGGCTTAGTGACTTGTTTAAAAATTGAGTCGATAGTCATCGATTTTAACTGATTAACACCGAAGCATGGCACGGGGGACTCACCTTGTCCAGATCATCCAGAATATTCTTCTTTGTGGTCGGATCGATAATCTGCAAGCGATGCTGATGTCGACGTCTACTCTGCGGCTGCACAGGAGGCACATTTGTTGGCATCACGCCAACACCAACCATGGGAGCCACTCCAACTTGACCCACCCCCACACCGCTTGGTGGTCCACCGACACCGATAACCGTATTTGCACCTGGCTGTACTGCACCAGTCAGTAGCTGTAGCTGCGATGAAGAGGCTCCGGGGCCAGACAGTGGTCCCTGGGGGCCGGACTGCACAGGCTGCATGGTGTTGCCGACATTAACGCCACTCGTGTTGACAGTCACACCGCCGCGCGAATGTGGTGGCGGCGGCTGCTGCTGCAGTGTTTGCTGCGACAAAGGCAGATATTGGTACGGATAGTATTGCATCGGTGCGGGTGCATACTGCAAGTGTGAAGCTGGAAATGTGGGCTGGCGCGGATTAAATTGCGTGTACGCTGGCTGCAGGACCATGCTCTGGTGCAGGTTGCCTGGGTACATTTGCGGTACATGGACGTGGCGAGCGCCGCCGCTGGCGCCGCGTGGTGCATTAGACGCTGGAGGTGGTCGAAATATACCACCGTTTTGTGGATTGGTACGGCCATTCCCAGGACCGTTGTTTCCTGTTGACACATACTGTAAGTAGGCAAGAAAATACAATTAACCATTTGTAGAGTGGTGGAATCTCTTTCACGTTTCCTATCTCAGAAAGCGTAGGTCTGCGGTCAAGCCAAAACAAAGCTGACAAGGAACACAGCCGGAAACCTAAAAGACAAATTAAATGAGTGATATCGGCTCCTAAAATGCTCTCTAGGATAATAGCGGACTCCGCTATTCACCTATGATTTTTTGAAAAGTTCTTCCCAAATCATCCACAGGAAACGCTCCTTAGAGGTGTAACTGGGAATTCAGAGTCGCCACCGACATTAAACAATCTTTTTTCATAATTATTTTAAACTACTGGATATGGGCATCATAAAGTAAGGCGTGTTTCCAAAAATTATATTCGAGTTTGAGTTCAACAGTTTGTTTCACAACGACGAAAGGAGAAAGCTGGGTTGTAAAATCATGATTCAAACATCTTAGAGAAGAGGAGGAATGATTCCTTCCAATTGGCAATTGATTGTTCTATCAATAGGATTGAAAAATTGGATATATAATCAAATATAAAATTCAACGAAAATATTTTAACGATCCCCTAAGTTATGAGCCAATACTTCAAAGAGCCAACACGTGAACCGATCCTTTAGCTGTACGATGCACAGCTAAATTCTAAAAATTTTTCTCAAGGCATTAGTAGCCGAGTTATCTTCTTTCAAAGTGTAATATACGGGCCTGTTCCGAATTCCGAAAATGAGTGAAATTGCCGCAAATCGAGTTGATTGCTGTTCCGAGTTCCGCAAATCGACAAAAATTGTCGTTTTCAAAACGTGCGCTGTAGAGCGCTGTAAAACTAATAGCAATTTAAAGCATTAAAATAATTCCCCAAAATTATGAACTAAAAATTCGTAATTAGTTGAACATTTTTAAAATCGTTTAACATCATTACTTAAACTGTTTAGAGTTGAAGTATAATTTAAAAGAATTTTTTTATACCGAGCTCAAACCGAGCTGTTCTGACTTCCACTTTACTTTTTAGTCTATTTCGACCTTCAATCGGCGGCTGCTAGGGTTGCCGCATATGAATTTATGTAATCGGACTGCACTTTTTCTATTTCACTTAGCTATGTTTAACCATATTTGATATGACATATTCAAATGAAATATTTAAGTACTGGTTAAGTAAAAATAAATGGATTTAAAGAGTAAATGAGAGCTTTATAAATTTAAGTTAGGGAGATGATGACAACTCTGTCTGCTGACGATAAACAAACACGTACGCGGGCCAGAAAGCCAGCTGTTTTCGAAACCGAGTTCGAAAAGTGAACAAATCGTTCGGAATTGGGAACAGCAAATAGTAAAACGCTCGTTATTGTTTCGTTTTTACTTTTCGAAAACGAGCGGAATTCGGAACAGGCCTGATCGTATCTTGTGAGGAGGCTAAAAATTTTACTTATTTGCCCAAATATGAAGTGAGTTCTTAGTTGATTTGTGTTAGAAGAAGAACGGATTCTTTTAAAACATATCTCTCACTTACTTCAACACAGTCGGCTTGGTGTGTCGTAAGGGCCACTTGAACGTACTGTGCATTGTACGTCAACGTCCATATATACGTTAAAAAAAAAAATAACTCAAAATAGTCCGTTTTGGAAAATCGCGTTTAAAGTTCTCAATGGTTCTTATAGATTTGAGTCAATCTAGTAAAATATTTTATATTTGAAAGGCTCATTAATGAAATTCGAAAATATGATGTTTTGACTAAATTCCGACGGATCTTTGCAGAATA
Source organism: Lordiphosa collinella (assembly GCA_018904265.1). NCBI lineage: Eukaryota > Metazoa > Arthropoda > Insecta > Diptera > Drosophilidae > Lordiphosa > Lordiphosa collinella. Next base: position 27,252 of record JAEIFV010001185.1, read on the forward strand.
TCGTCTACTGCACGACTGAAAGATAACCAGCTGAAAACTTGTATACACCTTTTTTTTGGTGTTCTAAGGTTGTGCCAAAAGTCTCTTAAAGTCTCGTTGCCGCGTCGTCAGTTATTCAATGTCAAAGGTCACCAAAATCAGTTTTTCGCGATTATCTCGGTTTCTATAGCTCCAATGATGTTAACATCTATTATAAAAGGTCAACCGTGAATCTCACTGAATAATACCTTGTATAAAGTCATTAATCATTAACAATTAAAATTTGTATAATTTATTGGTTAATTCATTATATATTATAACAATTTGCATGTATTTAATGTATTCAATTTCTTATAATTGCCCATTTTGTATAATTAAAAACTCATTTTACTGCTTGGAAAATGGAAGTCGATCTTCCCCTAATTTACCACTTTTTCTAAAGTATCGACATGAAAAAAATCGAAATATTATCGATAACAGCGTGCTACAATGGGGAAAAAACTGGGAAATGACCTAGCGTACGCTGTAGAGCAGGTCGCTTATAGCACTTCCTCATACTTGGTTTTCCTCAGGGTCCCCCAAAATCTGAAGATATGGCCAAAATCCGTTTAGTGCTCATTTTGCTCACTTGAAAAAACTCGCGAATGTACCATCTGATTTTAAATGAACTTGTTAATTCCGATAGCGCTAAGAAGATTTTAGTATTTTTTTATCAATGAATCATTTAGTCGCGAAAACGACCAAATACAATATTTAAAGAATTCAAGTGCGACATCATGACGGATTTAATGCATTTAACGCGACTGACGGATCATTAGATCGCGAAATAACACCAAAGTAGACCAAACTTTGTACAAATTTAAGGAAAGTCCATCACTTCCACTAGTACCTAAGAATAGGAATGCTAAACAGTTAGCCCCAATATTCGGAAAGTGTAAATCTTGGTCAAGAAATCGTAAAACATGTTAGTAAATAATTATTTGTTTTTTAAGGCATATAAAAAATATTATTTGAACTTCCCACCTTAAGGCCCGTAGCCAGATGTGAATTAATTCGATGTAAAGTAAAATGTTGTCATACAAAAATGTCAGAAGAACAGTGTAAATAAAATTTTGCTTAAAAATTTGAATGAAAATTTCACTTTACATTGAATTAATTCACATCTGAATACAGGCCTTAACATTCGGAAAGTATACTTTGAGGGTATTAAAAAACATAAATGTAACATAAATGTTAGCTCAAAAGTTTTTCTGCAAACACATTAAAAAAGAATAATAGATTGCCGATGTTTGCTCAGAAAAAAACGAATAACATCGTCAAACGGTAAACAAATTCATGTAAGCACAATTTTTTCGAACAAAGAATTAAATGGACTAATACAATAAATGCTAAGAAAAATAGCTTAGAGCAATTTTGTTAAGCAAATGGGGGTTAAAGTAGAAAATTCCCAAAAAAATTCAAAATACCAGAACTGTAACTCACATTTATCAGCCATCGCATTACATATCTGAAACCATTGATAAAAAAAATACTAGAATCTTCTTAGCGCTATCGGAAATAACAAGTTCATTCAAAATCAGATGGTCCATTCGCGAGTTTTTTCATGCAAATGCAAATCAGCAAAATGAGCACTAAACGGATTTTGGGCCATATCTTTAGATTTTGGGGGTCCCCGAGGAAAACCAAGTATGCGGAAGTGCTATAAGCGACCTGCTCTACAGCGTACGCTAGACCATTTCCCGGGTTTTTGCACTTTTGTGAAATTTGTAGCAATGTGTAATAAATTTTCACGATTTTTCAGAAGTTGCCTCCACTTAAACACATAACTTTTTGGTTTTTGCATTGATTGAACAGTTCTAAAGAAATTTAAAAAGAAAAAACTTGGCCGAAAGTTTAATAAAAGCCACAAAAAACACAAAAATCAGACATGAAATGGCTTTTATAAGTATGGTTAGAAAACCAGTCATAGGGTCAGCTGAATAAAAATTAAAGTTTTGTATATTCTTAAATGAATATATAGGATGAATGCAAAATGTTATTATTTATACAAATTATTTATTGTTCATGATATTTTAAAGATATGATAACTTTATACAAGGTATTGTTCACTGAGATTCATGGCGCTGTGGGGTTTCTGTCCACTATCTGAGAAACGGTTGAGCGTTTGAAAAATTTTTGTTAATTAGTTGCAATTTTTATGCTCAACAATTATTAAAATAGATGTAAGCATCATTGGAACTATAGAACATTTTCCTTTGGTCGCTTATCCCTAGTCTAGAGTTTGGCATGAAAATATATATTCAAGGGGGCTTAATACTTATAAGGTTTAACGTTCGTTTGATTGCGATGAAATTTTCGGGAATTGTTGGACGCTTGCCTGTAAAGGTTTCTAAATTGTAGAAGTGAATGGGAAATCGTCCAAAGATCCCGAAATCAAATCTACCGATCATAAGATTGCAATGAAACTTTGAGCAATGGTTGGACGCAGAAGCGAAGTGTCGGAAAGATTAGGAAAAATAATCTCGATATTTGCAATCTTAAATAACCACAGTACCTCATTTATGAGTCAGAGGTAAGAAAGATAAAAATAGGGGAGGGCAGAACAATGTCTGTCGTATTTAAGTGTGTTTAGTTTTGAAAATGAGTTTGGAGCCAATCGCTGGACCTCAAAGGTTTTTTTCATTTTAAAATGTTCTCAAGAACGGGACCTATCAACTCATGTCAAGACTTTGCGTTCTAAAAGTGAGAAAATCCGTTCATGGCCTATTTTTGACAACGAATGTGCTCATATTGAGTCCAATTTACTTGGTTTTTTCCCTCTGTGTACACAAACAAAAGTATGGATTAAGTGACTTACAAATGCCGGCGAAGTCGCGGGTGTAAGCTAGTGATTTTGAAAGCTTGGACCCAATAATTTCCAAGAATCGTAAACAGCCGAAAAATAAATTGTGAAGGTGAAGATTGAGATAACTCAACTAAATTTGATTTGTGGCACTTCCAAATGTTGCCAAGTGGCAAAAGAAAACCGAAACAGGTTTATCAATTGAAAATAAAAATTCAAAATTCTGTTATTGAACTTAGCGTAATTGCTAGCATCAGAAATGCCATCCGACTCAGAGTCATCCTGTTCTAATAGCGCCTCTGCTGGTAAGCGATCCAAGTTATTTTTCGGCAGTTTAGTTATGATGCTGTTATTATCATATCTGAGTAGAAAAAATACAATTTTTTTCGTTCTGCAATATTCTTATAAAGTGTGACGGGAAACGTAAATGGAATTTTATGATTTGCATCCGATTGCTTTCAAAATTCAATCAACTCAAAAACTGAGGTTGACTAAATATGATTAAAAGATTCACATTTTCCAGAAAGTAATCACAATATCCTAACCCCAAAACATCCGTTTCCGTTTAATGGGCCTACCTCTTGCGTGGCTTGGAAGCTATTGTTTGACAGCAGATTATTGTTTTTGAAATCGAACTTCCTGCTATCGACGCAGTTGATGCCGATAAGATTCTTGTCATTCATGTAGGGGCCGCCGGCATTGGCAGTGACTCCGCCGCTGCCGCTATTGTTGCCAACTGCAGCACTGCCACTTGCGGAGCTGCTGGCACTTTTTGTCATATCAGCCACGCTCATAAAACGCCCGTTTGCGTCTATGATGGCGTTGCTGCTGCTGCTGCCAGTCAATGGACGATGCCCCGTCAAGTTGTAGATGGCGGCCGAGCTCAGTTCGCCTGCATTCAGTTGCATTATGTTTGCTCCATTGCAAATGACCGATGACTGCTGCTGGTTGCCGCCGACAGAGACTGATCCTGGAACGGCCAAAGATCTGTTGACCACGGTGGCGTAGCTTTGCTGCTGCTGTTGTTGTTGTTGCTGCAGGTGATGAGACTGCTGCTGCTGCTGTTGGTGCGCGATATGCGAAGACTGGTGGGCGCTAGGCGCTGAGGTCGTCTTCATTATGGACACCACATTATAAGCCTTGTTAATCTGAAACTGCGGCTGCTGCTGCTGCAGTGGCTGCTTTGCGGTCGGCACCTGTGGAGCATACTTTTTGGTCTTTTTATTGGCCGGCAAAATCTACAAGAGATCACAAGAGTTTCGACAATGCTCCAAGAAGGATTTTTTTTAAAGGATGACATTGCAAATCAATAAAACGGAACGGATGGATTCGAAACCGAAAGGATATTAGTGAAAATCAATGTAACCGAATCAAACTTTAAAAGTTTTTATAAAACCTTAAAAGAATCAGTAAATATTAAAGAATCAAAACAGATGAAAACGAAACCAACTCAAAAAGAAATCGAACCTAAAAAAAAAAAAAACACAACGAATGGAAACAAACCCAACTCGGTGAAGAAGCAACAAAGTAAAAGAACAAATATCGACTCACTATTCTTGAAACCTTTTGGAGGCAAATCCCAGCCCCACACGAAATCATAAAAAACTACAAATTAATTGAGTTTGGACTAACATCATTCGAATCATTCCGAATTGAAGACACATTTCTCCAAGGCCCACAGAGAAAACTTACGAACTTCGTGATTTTGTTTCTTCAAAAACAACCATTAATCTGAAGAAATTAAGCCCAACCTAGCAACTCTTTATTAATGCCACAATACCCGACTGATCTGGTCTCCTAAATGTATGTTTATTCTAGTAACAAGTAAGAAAGAGGCACGATTCAGACGAAATAAAGCAAACCAAAATAAATAGGACTCGGCCGAAGATTGTATACCCTTGCAGCTTAAATATATGCTAGTCATCCGACTTTGAGAAAACTTTGAAGAATTGTGTGAAAGCATACCAAATAAATAAATGCAAATTTTAAGGACATTTCCATTGAAAACAAAAAGTTTTTCTAACTTAGACCTCTTTTAGGACATTTCTTTTCTATGGAAGAGCTATACTATATAGATGTCAGATTTCGTCCAAACTTATTTGAGTCATAGAAAAGCATTCGCGGTCATCAAATACAGATGAGGGGATAGTGAATCCGTTTGCTGCCTTTTTTAGCACCAATTTCGAGACAAAGCGAATCTGGGATGACCAATTCACTCATGATTCTATTCCTTCTATACTTAATTTCGAGACTTTTCCCATATCGGATGATGATGTCTTGGAAGCAATCAAAGACTTTGATGACTCACTTAAGGGGGTCTTCTCATTGAGCAACTTTTTTTTTCGACTTTTTTTTTTGCATTTATTTATAGCTTGGATATTCAAAAATATCCCCCCAAAAGGATTTTCGAAAACTCGAATTAGTTTAGGAGATGTAGTCCTTTTAGTGACCCAATGTGACCTAAATTCCCAAGCAACTGCAAACTTAAGGGGGTCTTCTCATTGAGCAATTTTTTTTTAAACCCTCGTATTTTGACCTATGCGTTAAGTTTTCTCCGGTTCTACCGGACCGATTTTGATGAAACAAAGTGAATTCGACGGAGAATTCTCCGTTCTTTAAAACTGCATTTAAACATTTTTGATTTTTTTTTTTCCAAAAAATTACTTCAAACTTTAAACGCGTTTATCTCGAAACCACGTTTTTCGAACTGGCCATGATATCTCCAGTTCAACTGAACCGATTTTCATGAAACAAAGTGGAATCGACGCAGAATTGTCACCATTCTCGGCTGAACCTCGACCATAATTTTAAAAAAATTTTTACTATTTTTTTTTTACCCTAAACTAAAAAAAAAAGCCCGAAATTGAAATTTTTTTTTGAATGGCCGCCATTTTGTCAAAAAAAATCACAAAATTAAGTTTGAGGTTCAGCCGAGAATTACATCTATACTGATTATAACCCCGTTTTTTTTCATTTCGGACGCTCCGAACACCTTTTTTTTTCACCACCAACTTTGAAGTCTCATTACTTTTTGAACAACCCTCGTATCGAGGCAAAAAAAAATTTTTTATTAACTTTGAACCTTTTGTAATACAATAAATAAAAAAAGTTTTCAATTATTCTTTGCGTTTTCAAATAAGAATTTTTTTAAAAAGGGTCCAAAAAACGGGTTTTGAATGAGAAGACCCCCTTAAGCCGGACAGTGATGGAATTTCTTCATTTCCTCTCACTATGGTTTTCTCTAAGTCCCAAGAGGTTGGTCAATTCATAAGAAAATGGAAGGTAGCATCGTTATACTTATTCACAAAAAGATTCAAAAAGTGATGACTCTAATTAAAAGCCAATTGCTACGCTTTGTATCGTAGTATCTGTCAGCCCGTGTAAACAGGAGTCTGAGCCTACTCAGCTGAGCGCTCAGGTGCAATAGAACCGTCTCAAATTAAACTGAACGCACAGCAGAACGCTCAATGGACCGTTGGTATTGCAGCTGACTCAACTAAGCTTCTCAGACATGTGTCAATGCTGAACTAAGTTGCTCAGCTGAGTTTTTGACACTCAGGTTAGAGGAAAGCAAGCAACGCAGCGGCGCTTGTACAGCTTATACAATGTGTGTTTGAGGACGTTGCTTTCAGACTGAATCCTGAACGCTTTGCTATAGAACTTCCCCTGAGTAAAAAGTCTCAGAAGTCAATTTTGTAGTTAAAATTATATAATTTAAGGCATAATCATTAGAAAATTAGTGATTTAAGTAGAGTTTCACTACTCATGAGATTTAGTCATGAAAGATCGCATTGCCCGTATTAAATTCATGACCGAAGAGCAAAGGAAGCCATGTTTTTAGTACCAACTTTTCCAAATCAGCGCTAGTTTCAGTACAGATTCGGTATTGACTATCCACAGAAGTGATAGTCCAATGAAAATATTCAGCGTGTCTTCAGTCTTTGTATTCTTTTGAAGAAATTGATTGATTGAAATTGAAGATTGAATTGAATTGAGTTCAATTATAAAAATCCAAAAATATGCAAGGTTTGCTTGTATGGACGCAAACACTAAAATCCAGAACATAATTCTCAGCAAATTTGATTGGCCTTTCAGCTTTCCCTGTACTTAGATTCGGGTTCGGCTCGAACTCAAAATAAAGAAAAGTGAGATTGTGAAGAATTTGCTATTATAAGCAACTTGAAAAGTAATCTTGGTAATTTTCTAGTAGAAACCTGTGCTCAAAAAATTCCAAGAAGAAGTATAATGCAAAAGAAGAGTTCTGTTCTGGCAACACTGATCCAGAGCTGTTTGCAGACCTTATTTAATGTATTTTTGTATTCTTAACTCAATTCAAATTATTTTTTTACAAGTTTCTGTCCGATTTTAGTCAGAAAAAAACAGTTTTAACATTTTTTATTTTTAGCTTTTTTTTTAGAAACTTTTTTTATTTTAAGCTATTTTTAGCATTTTGTTTTTAAATTTAGCAACTCTTGGACCTCACGTTCTGGCAACACTGCTCGTCAGAACTCAAAAGACAACATGTTAAGGACAACTCCAGTGTGACTTAAATAAGAAATCCTCCTCAAGCTGTATACTGTCACCATTAAAGTTTCTTCTTCCAGTATTGTGGTGCGTAGCACCATTAGCGTCTTCCAAATTAATAGAAATTTTAAATATTGCTTACGGCGTGCAGCCTTATGGCGTTGCCTTCCTGAGTATTTCGCCTTTGAAATATGCCATTTCCTTGGACCAGCAGTAATTAAAATCTTAACATTTTCATATGTAAGGAAGTGTGTTTTGAAAAGCTATCATCCTGAATTTAAACTAAGCTAAACGCGGGACAATTCAATGGACCGCCCAAAAGAAACATACAAAAAAATGGTATTGCTTTTTTTAGTGTAAAACTATTAGTTTCTGATGCTGTATCCTACCCTCACTATTGGATTGCTTCATTTCGCTCGATTCGTGCCACGACACTTGAAATAATATGCTCTTCTTTGGAAGGCAGGAGCTCTCCTGTGGATATGGGGGCGTATGAAGTGAGGTAAAGTTGCTGACCGGTTTAACATGGTAAACACAGCGCGATCCTGGCTTATTGCGTCTCAAGTCGACTCACACCTACCCGTGGTAGCCCTTGGTAACAGCGCGATGCATCCGCAAAGCTGCTGGCTAACGTGAGCGGATCGCCGCTACGTTCATCCGCCAATGAAAACTGTAAAAATGTACGGAAATACGGACCACCATCGATGACGACCCACGCAAACGTTTTAAGGACTACGATTTGAGGATATGCACCTGGAATGTTCGCACCCTCAACAGGGAGGGTGCTGATAAACAGTTAGTGAAAGTACTCAAAAAATATTCATCAGACGTTACCGTACTCCAGGAAATGCGATGGATTGGACAAGGGAAAACGTTGAGCAAAACATTATCAACCAATGCCCCCTGGGAGATCTACAATAGCGGACATGCAACAAAGCACGAGTTTGGGTGCGGCTTTGCTGTCTGCGGAAGACTGCGTCGCTCTGTCACAGCTTCACACCAGTTAACAAGCGAATAGCCGTACTCAGATCTAAGGCAAACTATTTTAATATTAGCCTTATCTGTGCTCACGCCCCAACAGAAGACAAGGACGCGGCGACGAAAGTCGAATTTAATGAGTGCCTAGAACGTACATACCAGCGCTGCCCTGCACACGACATTAAGATCATGCTAGGCGATTTTAACGCAAAAATCGGGAGAAGCCGTTTTTAGTCCGATTTAGCCTGCACGATAAAACCTCCAGTAATGAAGAGAGACTAAGAGATTTTTCTGCGGGCAGGAATATGGTCTTTAGTAGCACAATATTTAAACATAGCGACAACCACATTTCGACCTCGTGGTCCACTGATAATGTGATAGACGGAAGGCATTCATCGAGTGTGCTAGTCGTATGTTCTTTCCGAGGAGCCAATATAAACTAGGATCACTACCTTGTTGCAGCCAAAGTAAGTACGCGGCTCAGTGTAGCACATGCCGCACGCTCTAATACACGTCGAAAGCTGAACCTCGAGAAGCTGCAATCTACACAGCAAAACTCACCCATTTGCTCAAGGAAATTTCACCTTTCCCATCAGGTATTAGTGAACAGTGGAAACATATTTACACTCCACGAGTACGGCTGCCAAGGTAAAGTAAAAGAAAAATCGGCTTGTCAAGATGACAACAGCCCCAAGGGGCCAAAGCCGAGCCTCTCTCAATCTCTTGGCTTGTGCGCTTCTAATTTTAGCACAAGAGAAAGGGACCTACAGTTTAACGCCGAATCCGAACGGCAGTTTTTGAGAGGCTTTTCATGGCTAATTACTGCAATGCTGGCGCCAACAGCAAGAGGTGTGGCCGGGTGTAAAGTTTTATTCAAAGAAAAAAACTTTTCATTAGATGTTCCGAGGCGGGATCGAACCCACGACCTCAGCTCAGCAGTCGCGCACACTAACCGCTGAGCCACTCCGGCCACGGCTGCCAAGGAGACTCTCGGATATGCCGAGCACTCCCGAAAACAGCCATGGTACAATAAAATAGAAAGGCGCTGCATACAGGAGAACTTTGAAATCGGGAGCAACGCGAGCTGTCAAGGAGCGACATCGGAAGAAAAGGAGAGTGGAGAAGAGCCTTTTCAGAAGGAAAAAAAAAGAGCAGGAAAGGCGAATGCGTGAGGAAGTCGAAAGCCTGTTCGGGCTGAGTGAGACTCGAACTAGGCGGCTAGCCGAAGGCGACTAGCCGAAGGTTTTAAGCCCGGAGCCTCACAATGTAAGGACGAAGCCGGAAATCTTGTCACAGATCCAAAGGACAAATGGAGAAACTATTTCACCAACCTGCTGGGAGGCAATGATGAACACAATGACGCCTCTGGAGAAGTAGTGGAACCACCAATCGATGATATAGAAATAGACCCACCGGACCATAACGAAGTTTGGTTAGCCATAAAAAGGCTAAAAAATAACAAATCAGCTGGAGCCGATGAGCTGCCCGCTGAATTGTTCAAGGCTGGCGGCGAGGAGCTGGTAAGGTGCATGCACCAACTCCTATGCACAATTTGGTCCGAAGAGAGTATGCCCGAAGATTGGAGTCTAAATGTTCTCTGCCCAATACTTAAAAAAGGAGACCCGGCAATATGCGCCAATTACCGCGGGATCAGTCTCCTACCCATTGCATATGAGGTTCTGTCATGCATCATATGTGAACGTCTAAGGACGAGAATGAGCGAACTGATCAAACCTTATCACTGTGGCTTTAGGCCTGGTAAATCCACCATAGACCAAATATTCACATTGAGACAAACCCATGCGACGAGAACCAACTCCTAGCATCTTTTTGTTGATTATAAAGAAGCTTTTGACACTCCGATAAGGTCAAAGTTCTTTGAAGCCCTGTCTACTTTTGGTATACCAGCAAAGTACGTTCGACTTTGCAGAAGAGGCAGGGTGACACCTTATCGTGTAACTTCTTTAATCTGCTGCGGCAGTGCCCAAATGCTAACAGATCTGGCACCATCTTTTATAAAGATGTAATGCAACTTGCATATGCCGATGACATTGACATTATCGGCAAATCCGAACGGGCGGTAAGCAAGGCGTTTTCAAAAAAGCAGTCAAAACGCATGGGCTTAGCGGTAAATGAGGAAAAGACGAATTTCCTAGTCTCAGCGCGCAGTGTGCCTACGCTTCTTGGACAATCTGTTGCAATGGGAGAGTACAACTTTAACGTTGCAAAGGACTTTGTCTAACTCGGAACGATAAACAACAGCGACCACAACATCAGTCTGGAGATCCGAAGAAGAATAACTCTTGTAAAGCAATGTTACCACGGGCTTAGTAAGGAGTTCAAGAGCAGAGACCTCTCTCGAAAAACCAAAATTGCACTATACAAGTCGCTTATTATCCCAGTCCAGCAACACGGCGCAGAAGCATGGACATTAATAAAAGTGGATGAGGAGGCGATCGGCGTGTTCAAGAGAAAAGTTCTTCGGAGGATTTATGGTCCTGTAAAAGTTGGCGATAAGTTCCGCACCCGTATGAACCACGAACTGTTTGAGCTCTATGGGGACACTGATCTAGTCAAGCGCATCAAACAACAGCGTCTGCGCTAGCTTGGACATGTTACTCGTATGGATGAAGAAGCTCCAGTAAAAAGAGTGTACAGGCGGAAGGCGGACGAATTAGGGAAAGGAAGAAGTGTAGGACAACCGAAATTTAGTTGAGGAAAAACAGGTGCTGAAAGATATTGAGGCGCTTAAGCTGACCAACTGGTGCCAGCTCGCACAAGACAGAGGCGGGCATTAATTGCAGCGGCCGAGACCGTCAACCGGTTGTGATTGAAATATCGGGCCAAATAAGAAGTAACCAGAGATAGCAAATAACAATTGACGATTTTTCGTTGTCCAAAAATAACAGTTATTTACGGACCCTTTGACCAAAGAGTCAGAGATGATCCGTCCCCTTTTGCTCTGTTCATTCGCTGACCGAATCGACGCGAGCGAAAATTATAAAAGTCATTTGCATTTGTGTGTGTGTATGTGAGAGTGTCTGTTTCGGCGAAGTGTTCTGCTCAGAAAGAGAGCAAGCGTGCATGGGTTTTTGGGTTTTGTTATTGAGCAGACCGCAAAAGGGAAAAACCACCAATTGTTATTTACGAGCTCTGATAGTAACACATGTATTCAAAATGGTATTTCTTCAATTGAAAAAATCGCAAAAATTGTAAGGATGGTTTTTTTTTTAACCTAAGGAGTAATACTTTACGGTAATTACTAGACGCGATGGGTCATTTCTGAAAACAGATTCGTGTTGCGCACCCAAAAATCATCTAGATCATCACCAAACCTGCATTATACGGAAAAATGTCTAATTTGGTTGCCCTTGTGCTATTAAACAAACCATTTAAGGGGGTCTTCTGACTTAGAAATTTTGTTTTACGATTTTGCATATTTCATTGTCTTAAGTCCCAAAAGGATTTTTCAAAATCCGAAATAGTTTGGGAGATATAATCCATTTAGTGACCCAAGGTGACCCAAATTTCCTGCGGGGGCGGGAGGGGGCGTGGCCAAAATTGAAAATAAACTTGATCTGCCTGCAAGTATAGGAACATATGTTCCATACATGTCAAGCCTCTATCTCTTACACAAACTTATTATACTCTGTGTAGCTCTGGTACAGAGTATAAAAATCTTTACACGTTTTCTTTTCACGATTTTTAAAAACTACACGTAAAATTCGGCAGACTAAGGCAGAAGACTACCTTAGATAAACTTAAGCGACTTTGTTAAAGCTAGGCGCAATTGCAGGATTCTTTGCCAAAACTGCATCGCACCATTAGGACGCTGCAAGGAAGGAAATTTCCCTTGCTAAAATCCCCCTGCATGGCTTTTAAACACAGACGGACTTGTAAAATTCTTAGAAAATCGCATTACCCCTGTGGCCACATGGAAAATGCTTTATTGCGTGTGTGGTGGTGGGAGGGAGGTTCATAGGTATGGCGGGAGGATTGGTGGTGCACCAAACTTACCATATTTTGTGCTGAATGAGGCTGCATGGCTTTGGCTATATCAGTTGGCGTTGCTAAAGCTGGCGCAGCTGGTTGCATTACGAATGGGCCGATCGGTTTGGCCAAACAAAATCGTCAAGCGGATCACTTCGCCGCTGTCTGACGATCTCCGGAACTGCGGTGCGGCGTCACTCAATCATCTGTTGCAGCTGCAACAGTTGCCAAACAGTGAGGATGCCATCCAAAATGTATAAAGTACTTTCTTACCTGCGAAAAGGTCGTGCACTTACTGCCAGAAGTGTGCTATCTGAAAATGAGGAAAATAATAGTGAAACGCATGCGAATCGAGGAGTTGAAATTCATTTTTGTCTGCAAACAGCCACCATTCACATTCACCTCCTCCTAATCAGTCTTTCTTTTTAGACTCCTCATACTTGCCGACGTTGCGGTAAAACTTCGCTAGCACAACGAGTGAGAGTGAGAGAGCGAGAGCGCGAGCGCCCGAGCAGAGCTGCAGTCTTACACAAAGAAAATCACGGGGGGACGGGGGCCTCATACGTGCAACAGAGCTAGTTATTTGGCATTAAACTTTCAACTCGGTTGTTGATAATAAACACTGCACCCTTAGTTAGCTTCAGCCTCCGCAATATGTGGCAACTGCAAATTTTCCATGATGCCCACACACACACAAACACACGTCTCAACTTGCAAGAAATGTCATCATGTAATTTCACTTCGCCCGTTTCACACCAACACATACATATCGTTGTTCTTTCATTTCTTTATTTTCTTTACCTGAAGCATGCGGGGCCGTACCGTGTCGAAGCGTTTATTTACAAAAACCAAGTAACAGTTTGCACGTTGAATATATATTTCTAGCTTTCGTTTTTTTTATTAATTAGTTTCGCGACTAATAATTTGTATAATAATTTCCATGCAATGTGTTCGGAACCAGTGTGACCGAATTGCCGGAACAAGCAAAATACCAAAAATAATAATATCACACGTGTGAAGAGAGTGTGGTCTCCCTGTCGTGGCCATAGCGCTAACCTTAGAACTAAAAACGAACTAGTTCGCTAGTTCAATAATGAATAACGATAAAATTAATTATTATTCGTGGAATTATTTTAATAAATCTATACATATATATAAAAGTAAAAGTATGTATGTGTGTTCCCTATAGGCGTCCAAACCGCTGAACCGATGATCTACACGAAATTTTCACAGTATGTTCTTCTCGATTATGGGTCATGTCAGTGAACCGGTTCAAAAACGGTTCAGAGCCATATCTTAGAATTTATTTAAGCTACGAACTTGAAATTCGGCAAGTGGTTTGTAATATTGAGTTGGATATTTTATGGGTTCAGAATCGGTTCAAAAGTGAATCAGAGGCATATCTCAAGCTATTTAAGCAAAGAACTTGAAATTTGGTTTGAAGGATGAAAATATGAAGTTGAATATTTAACTGGTTTAGTAACGGCTTTGAACCGGTTCAAATATGGAACCGGTTCTATTTCTCAGAAGCTCTGCATGAATCGAACTTGAAATTTGGTATGAAGGTTGGAATTATTAAGTTGGGTATTTGAATGGTTCAGAACCGGTTTCGAGCCGGTTCAAAAGTGGTTCAGAGCCATTTATCGGAATTTGTTAGGCTAAAAATATGGAATTGGATATTTTCCAACCGAAACTGGTTCAAAAGTGGTTCAGAGCCATATCTCACAAGTTGTCTAAGCTACGAACTTAAGATTTGGTCTGTATGTTGGTAGTATGGAGTTGGATATTTAAATGGTTCAGAACCGGCTTCGAGTTCAGAACTTGCAATTTGGTCTGTATGTTAGAAATGTGGAGTTGAGCCATATCTCAAAAGCTTTTTGAGCTAAGAGCTTGATTCATATCTCGTCTGTGGGTAAAAAATGTGAAGCTGAATATTTTACTGGTTCAGAACCGGTTTCGAAGCTGCTTAAAAATGGATCCGGTTCAAATGTGGTTTTGGGCCATATCTCAGAAGTTATTTAAGCTAAGAACATAAAATTTGAAGAAATGAAATGAAGTTAGACATTTTCCAAGCTTCGAACCATCCAATTGAAATACTACAAAAATGGTTCAGGTCCACACCTTTTGATTGGAAAAGTGGTCTGAAGGCTAATAATGTGAGTGTTAGACGTTTACCAAATTTTAAAATTTACTTAAACTATTAACTGGAAATTTGGTGTGTTGTCTGGAAATATGAAGTTTGATATTTTCCCTATTTAAATGTCGGGTCCAACAAGGTTGGACGAGTTCTCATAATGCAAAGGCCCCGGGCGACACCGGGTATTGAGCTAGTTTAATATAGTTCTGGCAGCTCGTGGCCATGCCAAAAACTATATTTATTATTTTTCATAGCTATTCAATACTAGCTCAATACCCAACATATTTACCAAATTTCAAGTTCGATTCATGAAAAACTTCTGAAAAATGGCCCTGTGCCACTTTTGAACCGTTTCAAACCCTTTAAAAATTATTTTTCATAAACAAATTAATAATTTTTATGAATAGCTTCAATTTTGCAATGAGTCATCCAAATCGTATTCACATATTTTGTTCAAAATGTTCTGGTCTTCACTTTTTTATGAAACGCTGGGAACATGTTCATAAAATGACATTAAAGATAGAAACGACACTAGGACTGCGCTATGCGTTTTGCGTTAAGCGGCAACAAGCAGCTTTTTTCCCATACAAAAAGTATAAGGCCCTAGTGGTTACTAAAAGTTGAGTTTCGTTTGGATGCATGTGCGTTTAAGGCCTGTTCTCAGGACCGCGGAAAATAAATTTTTATGACGAAAAGTATACAAAAAACAAGTAAGGGAGCTGTAGTCGAGTGCCCCGACTACAAAATACCATGTTCCCTTGACTTCTTGTGTTTCCATTCACATATACACACACTCACACATACACACACACACTCTAACATACGCACACACGCACGCGCAAACGCGGTAACTGACAATGCAAGGCCCCCCTCTCTCCCAAAAGCAAAATAGATTCGTATATAACTTCGGTGTTTTT
This sequence comes from Lordiphosa collinella, assembly GCA_018904265.1. Classification (NCBI taxonomy): domain Eukaryota; kingdom Metazoa; phylum Arthropoda; class Insecta; order Diptera; family Drosophilidae; genus Lordiphosa; species Lordiphosa collinella. Next base: position 42,619 of record JAEIFV010001185.1, read on the forward strand.
TGTCCGATCTTATTGATCTTTTCAGAATAGATAGATATTGGGCAATACTTGATATATGTAAAGTTTGGAAGGTCTATCTAAAAGATTGTGACTCTGATAGTTTTTTGCGCTCAAAGGGGGGAGGGGGAGGAATTTTTCAAATCTGAAACAAACTCGTTTTGAATCGGGTATACACCCACCTACATTCAAAAATTTGTGGCTCTAGCTATAGTCTCTGAGAAACACGCGTTCATACGGACAGACGGATATCGCAATATCGACTCGGTGTTTCCTTCTACCTGTTACATACTTTTGCACAACTTCATGATCCCCCTTTTCCCATTTTCAATGGGAACAGGGTATAAATAGGGGAAAGTTAACTTCGGCTCGGCCGAAGTTTTGTTTTGTATAAAAGTTTTTCTAACTAAGACTACTTTTTGTACCTTACTTTTCTATGGGATCTATACTATATAGATGTCTGATTTCGACCAAACTTGGTGAAATCATGGAAAAGCATTATACACTGTTAATTACGAAATTTGGAGGTAACAAAAAAGTTTTCCTCACTAGAACTTCTTTTTCGACCGATCATTCATACTGCAGCTATATGCTACAGTCATCCGATTTGATAAAACTTCGTAGAAATGTGTAAAACTATATAAAATAAGTGTATGTCAATAATAAGAACGTTTTCATTAATAACAAGAAAGTCGGCCAAGCCCGACTTTAACATACTCTGTACCTGTGAAGTGCTGTCCATCCCCGTTGCGACCGGTGCTGCCTGTAATTGTTTGTTTTTATTATAACTCGACTACCGTTTATCCGATCTTTACCATTCTTTTGGCGGATCGATTATTAATCCCAATTACTAAATATGTCCAGAAGGAACGAACCTTCTATCTATAAAACTGTGAAAGATGTGTCGTTTTTTCCAATTTGCGGGGGCGGGAGGGGGCGTGGCAAAAATTAAAAATAAACTTGATCTGCCTGCAAGTATAAAAAGCATAAGTCCCATACATGTCAAATCTCTATCTCTTACCATCTCTGAGATTTGTGCGTTCATACGGACAGACAGACGGACATGGCTTTTGCACAAACTTATTATACTCTACCTTTGGTACATTCACTAATGGCTCTTTATTAAGATACGAACCGTTATGTGTGACGGTGTCGGAAAGCATGATCCTAAAAAAAGAGGGTTAAATTGGGCTAAGAAATAACTCATTCATTTACGCCCTACAGTTTGAAGGAGACGCGAAATTGTAGAGTCGGGGTCAGCAACCTGCGACGAAAGATATTCCGAAAACTTCATTGTCGTATTAATCTGCTGAGCATGCCGGGCGAAGATGGATTGCACTCTATTTGTATTCTTTTCAAAATACTCCTTACAGATTCTAATGACCTCTGTATCTTTAATTTTCATTTTATCACCTATTATAGAGTAATAGAATGGGCTTGTTTCTATCCCCTGTGATAAATGGGCGAATAAAACTTTTTTTAATTTTATCCTCGCAACAACTTCTTGTTCAATGGTCATCTTCAGTTCCATGCATAGAAGCTGCATAAGTTCCAATTCTGCTTGGTCCCTTGGTACAGTGCTCACTCTCTCGTGCCTCAGTCTCTGGCGGGATCTTAAATATTGACGTCGACGTTTGTGTTGTGTTGTGTTATTGTGTTCATCAAAATCAGTCTCATTCGAAAATGTTGCAATGCAGAATATGCATGGGACGTTGCCGGATTCCAAACCTTCATAGTAGGATAATCTTTGTCTGTGCTCAGCTCTTTGTTTATGTAATGTCAATTTCGATCTTAAAACGACCATTTTGCACGCACATCTGACATAATTTTTTCTCAGTTCCTTTTCTTCTGGTTCTGTTAACCACCATGGATCTTTCAGAGTATCCTCTCCATCCATATCAGCATCCATATCAGCATCCGTATCATTCCATTCATCCGCCAATCCATCATCGATGCTATCATTCAAACCATTATTATCCATACCATCAGCAGCTGCTCGTCGAGGTCGTTCTCCATCTTTTTCCTCCAGCTGCCTCTTTTCAGCCTCTTTTTCATTAAATTTGTTCAGTAGCTTCTGGGCGATTGAGCTGGGCTTCTGCTGCTCATAAGTGACCTCAGAACCGGCCAACAGATTTTTCAAATACTCAAATTGTTCACCCAGAGGATTGGAAGAGAAGGTTGGCTCAAACACACTGCGGGTTTCAATGGTTTGTGGTCCTTGCAAGGTTTGATCCGTGATCATCGCTGTGGTGACACTGCCCAACTGGGCGCCCTGCTTGTTGGTGGCCGGTGGAGCTGCTGCTGCTGCACTGGAAGAAATATAGTTTCCAAACGGTTCAAATTCTTACAAATTCAAATACCTCCTTGGTCCATAGGCAGAGTGTCAACGCTACCAGCAGGTTGCTGAGTCTCAACGGCCATAGCCCCGCTGCCAGAGAATTGCTGCGCCTGAGCGCTAGTGCTAGGCAGGCAATATTCATCCAACTCATCCAATTCCAATATGCTTGACGTCGTCGTCGCTTGGGCTCGAAGCTGCTGAACTTCCAGTGCTTCTCCTTCGATGACACTGCCCAACTGGGCGCCTGCTGCACTGGACGGGTCCGAAAGAATGAAAGAAATATAGTTTCCAAACGGTTCGGTATCTGGGATGAAAAAAAAAAATTATTTAAAAAATTATACAAATTCTTACAAATTCAAATACCTCCTTGGTCCATAGGCAGAATGTCAACGGCCATAGCCCCGCCGCCAGCAGAGAGTTGCTGAGCCTGAGCGCTAGTGCTAGGCAGGCAATAATCATCCAACTCCAACTCCGTCGTCGCTTGGGTCTGAGGCGCGCTAATGCTCGGCGCCGTCGCTTGGGCTTGGGTATCTTGGCTAGTGCCCGCTATCCTTACTAAATTTATGTTTTTAATAATGTTTTTTAAATGACTTACGACCTTACTATGTTTTTGGCTTTTCCTATGCTGCAACAAATTGCATCTTAGGGCAAAGCCAATCCCGCATAGATCACATCGGAATGGCTTTTCGCCGGTGTGCGTCCTCAGGTGGCCAGCGAAGTTGGAGGGTTTACTGCACCCAAAAGTGCACCCCGGGAATGTACAATAATTTATTTTCTTGTTTTTATCCATAACAATAAAAACAAGACACACGCACGTACAACAAAAAACCACAAAAAAAGCCCGCGAACAACAAAAAACCACAAAAAAAGCCATCTTGGCAAGTGCTGCCCATCGTCACGATCACAGTGTTGTAAAGTATCAAAATAAACGCACTTTGGTTTAAAAACTACACTGTAAAAAAACAGTGCTGAGAATAAACCAATTTTGAAATTTTGAACATATACAAATAAATAAATAAATACAAATAAATTAGATTAAAGGGGGGGAGGGGGGAGGAATTTTCCAAATCTGAAAAAAACTCGTATTGAATCGGGTATACACCCACCTACATTCAAAAATTTGTGGCTCTAGCTATAGTCTCTGAGAAACACGCGTTCATACGGACAGACGGATATCGCAATATCGACTCGGTGTTTCCTTCTACCTGTTACATACTTTTGCACAACTTCATGATCCTCCTTTTCCCATTTTCAATGGGAACAGGGTATAAACAGCGGCGTAAACTTTCAAAAATAAATATTAGATAAATAATCTACCCAGTAGATGAACCCTGCATTTTTTCTGTGCTAAGTGCTGCTTAAATAAAGCAATCAGGTAACTATACAGCCGTATAAACGTGCGGCTGCCGTAGTCGGGAAGCGATAGAGACTCCCCAGCCGGGCGGCGATCTTCCGTTTTACAGGGAAGTGATTAATAAATTAAATTCGCTGTTTTTTAAATGGGAGGGGTTTATTCAGTAAAATTACCAGATATGAACTGTACGGCAAAAGCTAGTCTAATTGTCTCAGCACTTCCATTCATATTTCCAAGCCAAACTGGAAACTCAGGTTGATCTTGTTGCTCCATAGAGTCTTCAATCTAAAAAAAAAAGTTGCCAATGAAGGTGACAGAAAATTTAGATAATAAAAATAACAATAAAAAAAATCCATAGAGTCGGCTTCACGTTGCCATTTCTCGCAAACAGAGCTGTTGTGCATATTGCAAAAATTATGCAAAATGCAGCAGCAAGCAATTATTTGTGGAGCTTTATCAATGTTGTTGTCCTAACCCTTTCCAAGCCTCCGAAAGTGCGCCTTATGATGACCAAACGCATTCTCCACCGCACGTCTGACTTTGGACAAGTTGCAATTGAATGCACGTTGTTCTGTAATAGCTTCCACGGAAAAAGGGTAAGGCTTCATAACATTTTTTGAAAATTTGAAAGCAGATTCTCCAAGTATTTGAATAGGTACTTCTACTCTATTAATAATTTTGGCGATTTCTTGAAGCAATTTGGTGTCGTCCAAATTTCTCTTTAAGTTCAATTTTTCAAAGATTTTTGAATCGTGGCTTTTAAAATTTACTTTTAAAACGAAAAAAAAACATAAAGTTACCGATAGTCGACCAAGGCGAATAGCACGGTTGAATACCAACCTTTGTAGTCTACAGCATTCTCAGATCTAGGTCGCACGTCAATGTGGCAGCCATCTAAGGGTGACATTTAACATACATGTTTTTTTATAATTACATTAACATATCTCTTACCCATTGCTCCGAAGCATTGTGGAAATCCAAGGCCCTCAAACCATTTTGACGGATTCTTCGATCTTCTCTTGGGTCAGAGAGTCAGCTTGCAAATAGTCGGCAGGCAATTTGGCGATTACTTCACGGCAGAATTCCATAAGATTACTGCATACTAAGGCTTTTGACACACCAAATAGTCTTACCACAGTGCGATACTCTGCAGAAGATCCTAAGGTGTACAGGGCTATCGCAATCCTTATTTCCAGAAGGAACGCTAACCGAAAAGAAGTGCCCTTCTTCCTAAGACCCGGGAGTCGGTCAACAAAAGCTTTCCTCTCCAAGCGGAAACTTTCCTTAAAAAAATGTATAAAATAATTAATTACATAATAAAACAATTAAAACAACCCCCCATCCCATAAGAGCTAAGGTCTTAAAGGGTCCCGCCCGCGGCTTAGCTGTTGGTCCACTGACCCATTAAATGCAACCAGCGCACGAGACAATTGAGTTAGGCGCTGGGCATTTGCAATATGACGGTTGCTACATAAGTATTTTTGGCACACTTAGGAGGAATCGACCAGTTTCTTCTTACATGTGTCCAAATGTTCCTGCCAAATCCATAATCTGCATCATCACACCGTCATATTGCTCCATCGCAGATAATAATATTGATAAATCGCTTGTATTCATTTTCCATTCGTTTTTAATAAGTTTCTTGCTGCTGTCAAACCAAAACAAAACTCAGCTGTTTTCTTAACTATTAACGCATAACGCAACATTGTGCTAATGTAAACACCTATTCTGCGTTATTGCGGCGATAACAATATCGATATCAAACTCCCTGCAGTGTAAATGTTGCATTAAACAACTCTATTCAACTACTATCAACTATTTTGAGTGCTTAGTTTTTGGATTGTTTGGCTTCACTAGCTGATTAATAGCCTATTTCCACTATGATCACATATTTCGAAATGTACATATTTTATTTCTTAGCGTTTCCATATGATATGTAATTATTTTACAGTTTCGTAAACATGTGAATGGCAGCTGACAATTCAAATTTCAGTTATTATGCATTACATCTTTGCACTAAGTTGCATAGAGCTCAAAACAATAAATGCAGTTGCATTTGGTATTGCTTCACGCGAAAATTTCACCTTTGATTTGGGTTTGCCTGATAAAATTAAAGAAAAAATTCCTAAAGACTCAACAATAAATAAAAAATACAATATACTAGCTTAACATTTTATTTTATAGTTTGAACATATGGAGAGGAAGAGTTGGTTGTTGCGAGTGGATGTGTGGCGAAGTGGCTCCGGCGTAAAAAAGAATCAATCTGAACTACCTCAGGAGGACGCCAATTGACACACAAGGCACACGCCTTTGATTGAGCAGCCTGGCACCTGGATTTCCATACGAGGAGGGTCAGCAATTTCGGTGCAAAATCCACTTTTAACTTTCAGTGAGTTTTGTTGTTGTTTCATTTTCACACAAGCGGGCGGCGAAAGTTCGTGGAAAGCGCCAAATCAAAAATACACAGGTCAAAGGCAGCAGCGATCACTTTCACAACACACGTGAATATAGGAGAACAGCTGATCGCCGATAACACTGCCATAGCAACGAGCTTTTGCACGTCGAGTTTCTGGCAAATACCTATCGATTGCAAACTCAGTTGGCGCAAATTTTTGAAAATAAAGACTCAGCGTTCGCCTGTAGGAACAAATACGCCCGGCGGCTCAGTTGTAAAGAGGCCCCTTAGCCATACATCCCCTGATGTGTACCAACCTAAACCGCCTGGAAACCCCGATTTTGGAGTTGCTCTACCTTCGTCGAGTGCTCAACCAAATATAAGCAAAGTACAGACAAACTATGGAATGGCTGCAGAACCTATGGCTATGGTCGATCTCTCAGACCTGATGGCGCAGATGTCATACCTACTGGATTTGAAATTGCAGAATATTCCAACAAAAGCAGATATAGCAGGGATAAACGAGAATTTCCAAGAGCTGCAGCAGAAGAACATCGAACTTCGTTTGGGGAAGTTGGAAACACGCAATAACACACTGGAGCGGCAGGTTGAACACCTTTTGAAAAAGGCAAACGAGAGAAATATCATAATGCACCTTCAGACATCTTCAGATGAAAACCAAGTGGAAAAGGCAGAAAAAATATGTATAGACGTATTGAACAAAGCAGGAACCAACCCAATAGTGGACGCATGGAGCATCAGGTCACTTAAACCCAATGCAGAAATGGTAGTCGTAACACTAAAGTCTACTCAAGATGTTGGAAAAGTTCTTAAGGAATATAAAACACTGAGGGTTTGGGGAGCATCTGCTCACAAAGATTATCCTCCATCAGTAAGGGACAGAATACAAAGGCTAGTTGCTATAAAAAAGAACATTCCGAAATGCGTCGATATAAGAGCCACCATTCGGGGAGACACACCATTTCTATCCCCTGTGATAAATGGGCGAATAAAACTTTATTTAATTTCATCCTCGCAACAACTTCTTGTTCAATGGTCATCTTCAGTTCCATGCCTAGAAGCTGCATAAGTTCCAATTCTGCTTGGTCCCTTGGTACAGTGCTCACTCTCTCGTGCCTCAGTCTCTGGCGGGATCTTAAATATTGACGTCGACGTTTGTGTTGTGTTGTGTTATTGTGTTCATCAAAATCAGTCTCATTCGAAAATGTTGCAATGCAGAATATGCATGGGACGTTGCCGGATTCCAAACCTTCATAGTAGGATAATCTTTGTCTGTGCTCAGCTCTTTGTTTATGTAATGTCAATTTCGATCTTAAAACGACCATTTTGCACGCACATCTGACATAATTTTTTCTCAGTTCCTTTTCTTCTGGTTCTGTTAACCACCATGGATCTTTCAGAGTATCCTCTCCATCCATATCAGCATCCATATCAGCATCCGTATCATTCCATTCATCCGCCAATCCATCATCGATGCTATCATTCAAACCATTATTATCCATACCATCAGCAGCTGCTCGTCGAGGTCGTTCTCCATCTTTTTCCTCCAGCTGCCTCTTTTCAGCCTCTTTTTCATTAAATTTGTTCAGTAGCTTCTGGGCGATTGAGCTGGGCTTCTGCTGCTCATAAGTGACCTCAGAACCGGCCAACAGATTTTTCAAATACTCAAATTGTTCACCCAGAGGATTGGAAGAGAAGGTTGGCTCAAACACACTGCGGGTTTCAATGGTTTGTGGTCCTTGCAAGGTTTGATCCGTGATCATCGCTGTGGTGACACTGCCCAACTGGGCGCCCTGCTTGTTGGTGGCCGGTGGAGCTGCTGCTGCTGCACTGGAAGAAATATAGTTTCCAAACGGTTCGGTATCTGGGATGAAAAAAAAAATTATTTAAAAAGTTATACAAATTCTTACAAATTCAAATACCTCCTTGGTCCATAGGCAGAGTGTCAACGCTACCAGCAGGTTGCTGAGTCTCAACGGCCATAGCCCCGCTGCCAGAGAATTGCTGCGCCTGAGCGCTAGTGCTAGGCAGGCAATATTCATCCAACTCATCCAATTCCAATATGCTTGACGTCGTCGTCGCTTGGGCTCGAAGCTGCTGAACTTCCAGTGCTTCTCCTTCGATGACACTGCCCAACTGGGCGCCTGCTGCACTGGACGGGTCCGAAAGAATGAAAGAAATATAGTTTCCAAACGGTTCGGTATCTGGGATGAAAAAAAAAATTATTAAAAAATTATACAAATTCTTACAAATTCAAATACCTCCTTGGTCCATAGGCAGAATGTCAACGGCCATAGCCCCGCCGCCAGCAGAGAGTTGCTGAGCCTGAGCGCTAGTGCTAGGCAGGCAATAATCATCCAACTCCAACTCCGTCGTCGCTTGGGTCTGAGGCGCGCTAATGCTCGGCGCCGTCGCTTGGGCTTGGGTATCTTGGCTAGTGCCCGCTATCCTTACTAAATTTATGTTTTTAATAATGTTTTTTAAATGACTTACGACCTTACTATGTTTTTGGCTTTTCCTATGCTGCAACAAATTGCATCTTAGGGCAAAGCCAATCCCGCATAGATCACATCGGAATGGCTTTTCGCCGGTGTGCGTCCTCAGGTGGCCAGCGAAGTTGGAGGGTTTACTGCACCCAAAAGTGCACCCCTGGAATGTACAATAATTTATTTTCTTGTTTTTATCCATAACAATAAAAACAAGACACACGCACGTACAACAAAAAACCACAAAAAAAAGCCCGCGAACAACAAAAAACCACAAAAAAAGCCATCTTGGCAAGTGCTGCCCATCGTCACGATCACAGTGTTGTAAAGTATCAAAATAAACGCACTTTGGTTTAAAAACTACACTGTAAAAAAACAGTGCTGAGAATAAACCAATTTTGAAATTTTGAACATATACAAATAAATAAATAAATACAAATAAATTAGATTAAAGGGGGGGGGAGGGGGAGGAATTTTCCAAATCTGAAAAAAACTCGTATTGAATCGGGTATACACCCACCTACATTCAAAAATTTGTGGCTCTAGCTATAGTCTCTGAGAAACACGCGTTCATACGGACAGACGGATATCGCAATATCGACTCGGTGTTTCCTTCTACCTGTTACATACTTTTGCACAACTTCATGATCCTCCTTTTCCCATTTTCAATGGGAACAGGGTATAAACAGCGGCGTAAACTTTCAAAAATAAATATTAGTTAAATAATCTACCCAGTAGATGAACCCTGCATTTTTTTCTGTGCTAAGTGCTGCTTAAATTAAGCAATCAGGTAACTATACAGCCGTATAAACGTGCGGCTGCCGTAGTCGGGAAGCGATAGAGACTCCCCAGCCGGGCGGCGATCTTCCGTTTTACAGGGAAGTGATTAATAAATTAAATTCGCTGTTTTTTAAATGGGAGGGGTTTATTCAGTAAAATTACCAGATATGAACTGTACGGCAAAAGCTAGTCTAATTGTCTCAGCACTTCCATTCATATTTCCAAGCCAAACTGGAAACTCAGGTTGACCTTGTTGCTCCATAGAGTCTTCAATCTAAAAAAAAAAAGTTGCCAATGAAGGTGACAGAAAATTTAGATAATAAAAATAACAATAAAAAAAATCCATAGAGTCGGCTTCACGTTGCCATTTCTCGCAAACAGAGCTGTTGTGCATATTGCAAAAATTATGCAAAATGCAGCAGCAAGCAATTATTTGTGGAGCTTTATCAATGTTGTTGTCCTAACCCTTTCCAAGCCTCCGAAAGTGCGCCTTATGATGACCAAACGCATTCTCCACCGCACGTCTGACTTTGGACAAGTTGCAATTGAATGCACGTTGTTCTGTAATAGCTTCCACGGAAAAAGGGTAAGGCTTCATAACATTTTTTGAAAATTTGAAAGCAGATTCTCCAAGTATTTGAATAGGTACTTCTACTCTATTAATAATTTTGGCAATTTCTTGAAGCAATTTGGTGTCGTCCAAATTTCTCTTTAAGTTCAATTTTGCAAAGATTTTTGAATCGTGGCTTTTAAAATTTACTTTTAAAACGAAAAAAAAAACATAAAGTTACCGATAGTCGACCAAGGCGAATAGCACGGTTGAATACCAACCTTTGTAGTCTACAGCATTCTCAGATCTAGGTCGCACGTCAATGTGGCAGCCATCTAAGGGTGACATTTAACATACATGTTTTTTTATAATTACATTAACATATCTCTTACCCATTGCTCCGAAGCATTGTGGAAATCCAAGGCCCTCAAACCATTTTGACGGATTCTTCGATCTTCTCTTGGGTCAGAGAGTCAGCTTGCAAATAGTCGGCAGGCAATTTGGCGATTACTTCACGGCAGAATTCCATAAGATTACTGCATACTAAGGCTTTTGACACACCAAATAGTCTTACCACAGTGCGATACTCTGCAGAAGATCCTAAGGTGTACAGGGCTATCGCAATCCTTATTTCCAGAAGGAACGCTAACCGAAAAGAAGTGCCCTTCTTCCTAAGACCCGGGAGTCGGTCAACAAAAGCTTTCCTCTCCAAGCGGAAACTTTCCTTAAAAAAATGTATAAAATAATTAATTACATAATAAAACAATTAAAACAACCCCCCATCCCATAAGAGCTAAGGTCTTAAAGGGTCCCGCCCGCGGCTTAGCTGTTGGTCCACTGACCCATTAAATGCAACCAGCGCACGAGACAATTGAGTTAGGCGCTGGGCATATGCAATATGACGGTTGCTACATATGTATTTTTGGCACACTTAGGAGGAATCGACCAGTTTCTTCTTACATGTGTCCAAATGTTCCTGCCAAATCCATAATCTGCATCATCACACCGTCATATTGCTCCATCGCAGATAATAATATTGATAAATCGCTTGTATTCATTTTCCATTCGTTTTGAATAAGTTTCTTGCTGCTGTCAAACCAAAACAAAACTCAGCTGTTTTCTTAACTATTAACGCATAACGCAACATTGTGCTAATGTAAACACCTATTCTGCGTTATTGCGGCGATAACAATATCGATATCAAACTCCCTGCAGTGTAAATGTTGCATTAAACAACTCTATTCAACTACTATCAACTATTTTGAGTGCTTAGTTTTTGGATTGTTTGGCTTCACTAGCTGATTAATAGCCTATTTCCACTATGATCACATATTTCGAAATGTACATATTTTATTTCTTAGCGTTTCCATATGATATGTAATTATTTTACAGTTTCGTAAACATGTGAATGGCAGCTGACAATTCAAATTTCAGTTATTATGCATTACATCTTTGCACTAAGTTGTATAGAGCTCAAAACAATAAATGCAGTTGCATTTGGTATTGCTTCACGCGAAAATTTCACCTTTGATTTGGGTTTGCCTGATAAAATTAAAGAAAAAATTCCTAAAGACTCAACAATAACTAAAAAATACAATATACTAGCTTAACATTTTATTTTATAGTTTGAACATATGGAGAGGAAGAGTTGGTTGTTGCGAGTGGATGTGTGGCGAAGTGGCTCCGGCGTAAAAAAGAATCAATCTGAACTACCTCAGGAGGACGCCAATTGACACACAAGGCACACGCCTTTGATTGAGCAGCCTGGCACCTGGATTTCCATACGAGGAGGGTCAGCAATTTCGGTGCAAAATCCACTTTTAACTTTCAGTGAGTTTTGTTGTTGTTTCATTTTCACACAAGCGGGCGGCGAAAGTTCGTGGAAAGCGCCAAATCAAAAATACACAGGTCAAAGGCAGCAGCGATCACTTTCACAACACACGTGAATATAGGAGAACAGCTGATCGCCGATAACACTGCCATAGCAACGAGCTTTTGCACGTCGAGTTTCTGGCAAATACCTATCGATTGCAAACTCAGTTGGCGCAAATTTTTGAAAATAAAGACTCAGCGTTCGCCTGTAGGAACAAATACGCCCGGCGGCTCAGTTGTAAAGAGGCCCCTTAGCCATACATCCCCTGATGTGTACCAACCTAAACCGCCTGGAAACCCCGATTTTGGAGTTGCTCTACCTTCGTCGAGTGCTCAACCAAATATAAGCAAAGTACAGACAAACTATGGAATGGCTGCAGAACCTATGGCTATGGTCGATCTCTCAGACCTGATGGCGCAGATGTCATACCTACTGGATTTGAAATTGCAGAATATTCCAACAAAAGCAGATATAGCAGGGATAAACGAGAATTTCCAAGAGCTGCAGCAGAAGAACATCGAACTTCGTTTGGGGAAGTTGGAAACACGCAATAACACACTGGAGCGGCAGGTTGAACACCTTTTGAAAAAGGCAAACGAGAGAAATATCATAATGCACCTTCAGACATCTTCAGATGAAAACCAAGTGGAAAAGGCAGAAAAAATATGTATAGACGTATTGAACAAAGCAGGAACCAACCCAATAGTGGACGCATGGAGCATCAGGTCACTTAAACCCAATGCAGAAATGGTAGTCGTAACACTAAAGTCTACTCAAGATGTTGGAAAAGTTCTTAAGGAATATAAAACACTGAGGGTTTGGGGAGCATCTGCTCACAAAGATTATCCTCCATCAGTAAGGGACAGAATACAAAGGCTAGTTGCTATAAAAAAGAACATTCCGAAATGCGTCGATATAAGAGCCACCATTCGGGGAGACACACCATTTCTATCCCCTGTGATAAATGGGCGAATAAAACTTTATTTAATTTCATCCTCGCAACAACTTCTTGTTCAATGGTCATCTTCAGTTCCATGCATAGAAGCTGCATAAGTTCCAATTCTGCTTGGTCCCTTGGTACAGTGCTCACTCTCTCGTGCCTCAGTCTCTGGCGGGATCTTAAATATTGACGTCGACGTTTGTGTTGTGTTGTGTTATTGTGTTCATCAAAATCAGTCTCATTCGAAAATGTTGCAATGCAGAATATGCATGGGACGTTGCCGGATTCCAAACCTTCATAGTAGGATAATCTTTGTCTGTGCTCAGCTCTTTGTTTATGTAATGTCAATTTCGATCTTAAAACGACCATTTTGCACGCACATCTGACATAATTTTTTCTCAGTTCCTTTTCTTCTGGTTCTGTTAACCACCATGGATCTTTCAGAGTATCCTCTCCATCCATATCAGCATCCATATCAGCATCCGTATCATTCCATTCATCCGCCAATCCATCATCGATGCTATCATTCAAACCATTATTATCCATACCATCAGCAGCTGCTCGTCGAGGTCGTTCTCCATCTTTTTCCTCCAGCTGCCTCTTTTCAGCCTCTTTTTCATTAAATTTGTTCAGTAGCTTCTGGGCGATTGAGCTGGGCTTCTGCTGCTCATAAGTGACCTCAGAACCGGCCAACAGATTTTTCAAATACTCAAATTGTTCACCCAGAGGATTGGAAGAGAAGGTTGGCTCAAACACACTGCGGGTTTCAATGGTTTGTGGTCCTTGCAAGGTTTGATCCGTGATCATCGCTGTGGTGACACTGCCCAACTGGGCGCCCTGCTTGTTGGTGGCCGGTGGAGCTGCTGCTGCTGCACTGGAAGAAATATAGTTTCCAAACGGTTCGGTATCTGGGATGAAAAAAAAAAATTATTTAAAAAGTTATACAAATTCTTACAAATTCAAATACCTCCTTGGTCCATAGGCAGAGTGTCAACGCTACCAGCAGGTTGCTGAGTCTCAACGGCCATAGCCCCGCTGCCAGAGAATTGCTGCGCCTGAGCGCTAGTGCTAGGCAGGCAATATTCATCCAACTCATCCAATTCCAATATGCTTGACGTCGTCGTCGCTTGGGCTCGAAGCTGCTGAACTTCCAGTGCTTCTCCTTCGATGACACTGCCCAACTGGGCGCCTGCTGCACTGGACGGGTCCGAAAGAATGAAAGAAATATAGTTTCCAAACGGTTCGGTATCTGGGATGAAAAAAAAAAATTATTTAAAAAATTATACAAATTCTTACAAATTCAAATACCTCCTTGGTCCATAGGCAGAATGTCAACGGCCATAGCCCCGCCGCCAGCAGAGAGTTGCTGAGCCTGAGCGCTAGTGCTAGGCAGGCAATAATCATCCAACTCCAACTCCGTCGTCGCTTGGGTCTGAGGCGCGCTAATGCTCGGCGCCGTCGCTTGGGCTTGGGTATCTTGGCTAGTGCCCGCTATCCTTACTAAATTTATGTTTTTAATAATGTTTTTTAAATGACTTACGACCTTACTATGTTTTTGGCTTTTCCTATGCTGCAACAAATTGCATCTTAGGGCAAAGCCAATCCCGCATAGATCACATCGGAATGGCTTTTCGCCGGTGTGCGTCCTCAGGTGGCCAGCGAAGTTGGAGGGTTTACTGCACCCAAAAGTGCACCCCTGGAATGTACAATAATTTATTTTCTTGTTTTTATCCATAACAATAAAAACAAGACACACGCACGTACAACAAAAAACCACAAAAAAAGCCCGCGAACAACAAAAAACCACAAAAAAAAGCCATCTTGGCAAGTGCTGCCCATCGTCACGATCACAGTGTTGTAAAGTATCAAAATAAACGCACTTTGGTTTAAAAACTACACTGTAAAAAAACAGTGCTGAGAATAAACCAATTTTGAAATTTTGAACATATACAAATAAATAAATAAATACAAATAAATTAGATTAAAGGGGGGAGGGGGAGGAATTTTCCAAATCTGAAAAAAACTCGTATTGAATCGGGTATACACCCACCTACATTCAAAAATTTGTGGCTCTAGCTATAGTCTCTGAGAAACACGCGTTCATACGGACAGACGGATATCGCAATATCGACTCGGTGTTTCCTTCTACCTGTTACATACTTTTGCACAACTTCATGATCCTCCTTTTCCCATTTTCAATGGGAACAGGGTATAAACAGCGGCGTAAACTTTCAAAAATAAATATTAGTTAAATAATCTACCCAGTAGATGAACCCTGCATTTTTTTCTGTGCTAAGTGCTGCTTAAATTAAGCAATCAGGTAACTATACAGCCGTATAAACGTGCGGCTGCCGTAGTCGGGAAGCGATAGAGACTCCCCAGCCGGGCGGCGATCTTCCGTTTTACAGGGAAGTGATTAATAAATTAAATTCGCTGTTTTTTAAATGGGAGGGGTTTATTCAGTAAAATTACCAGATATGAACTGTACGGCAAAAGCTAGTCTAATTGTCTCAGCACTTCCATTCATATTTCCAAGCCAAACTGGAAACTCAGGTTGATCTTGTTGCTCCATAGAGTCTTCAATCTAAAAAAAAAAGTTGCCAATGAAGGTGACAGAAAATTTAGATAATAAAAATAACAATAAAAAAATCCATAGAGTCGGCTTCACGTTGCCATTTCTCGCAAACAGAGCTGTTGTGCATATTGCAAAAATTATGCAAAATGCAGCAGCAAGCAATTATTTGTGGAGCTTTATCAATGTTGTTGTCCTAACCCTTTCCAAGCCTCCGAAAGTGCGCCTTATGATGACCAAACGCATTCTCCACCGCACGTCTGACTTTGGACAAGTTGCAATTGAATGCACGTTGTTCTGTAATAGCTTCCACGGAAAAAGGGTAAGGCTTCATAACATTTTTTGAAAATTTGAAAGCAGATTCTCCAAGTATTTGAATAGGTACTTCTACTCTATTAATAATTTTGGCAATTTCTTGAAGCAATTTGGTGTCGTCCAAATTTCTCTTTAAGTTCAATTTTGCAAAGATTTTTGAATCGTGGCTTTTAAAATTTACTTTTAAAACGAAAAAAAAAACATAAAGTTACCGATAGTCGACCAAGGCGAATAGCACGGTTGAATACCAACCTTTGTAGTCTACAGCATTCTCAGATCTAGGTCGCACGTCAATGTGGCAGCCATCTAAGGGTGACATTTAACATACATGTTTTTTTATAATTACATTAACATATCTCTTACCCATTGCTCCGAAGCATTGTGGAAATCCAAGGCCCTCAAACCATTTTGACGGATTCTTCGATCTTCTCTTGGGTCAGAGAGTCAGCTTGCAAATAGTCGGCAGGCAATTTGGCGATTACTTCACGGCAGAATTCCATAAGATTACTGCATACTAAGGCTTTTGACACACCAAATAGTCTTACCACAGTGCGATACTCTGCAGAAGATCCTAAGGTGTACAGGGCTATCGCAATCCTTATTTCCAGAAGGAACGCTAACCGAAGTGCCCTTCTTCCTAAGACCCGGGAGTCGGTCAACAAAAGCTTTCCTCTCCAAGCGGAAACTTTCCTTAAAAAAATGTATAAAATAATTAATTACATAATAAAACAATTAAAACAACCCCCCATCCCACAAGAGCTAAGGTCTTAAAGGGTCCCGCCCGCGGCTTAGCTGTTGGTCCACTGACCCATTAAATGCAACCAGCGCACGAGACAATTGAGTTAGGCGCTGGGCATATGCAATATGACGGTTGCTACATATGTATTTTTGGCACACTTAGGAGGAATCGACCAGTTTCTTCTTACATGTGTCCAAATGTTCCTGCCAAATCCATACTCTGCATCATCACACCGTCATATTGCTCCATCGCAGATAATAATATTGATAAATCGCTTGTATTCATTTTCCATTCGTTTTGAATAAGTTTCTTGCTGCTGTCAAACCAAAACAAAACTCAGCTGTTTTCTTAACTATTAACGCATAACGCAACATTGTGCTAATGTAAACACCTATTCTGCGTTATTGCGGCGATAACAATATCGATATCAAACTCCCTGCAGTGTAAATGTTGCATTAAACAACTCTATTCAACTACTATCAACTATTTTGAGTGCTTAGTTTTTGGATTGTTTGGCTTCACTAGCTGATTAATAGCCTATTTCCACTATGATCACATATTTCGAAATGTACATATTTTATTTCTTAGCGTTTCCATATGATATGTAATTATTTTACAGTTTCGTAAACATGTGAATGGCAGCTGACAATTCAAATTTCAGTTATTATGCATTACATCTTTGCACTAAGTTGTATAGAGCTCAAAACAATAAATGCAGTTGCATTTGGTATTGCTTCACGCGAAAATTTCACCTTTGATTTGGGTTTGCCTGATAAAATTAAAGAAAAAATTCCTAAAGACTCAACAATAACTAAAAAATACAATATACTAGCTTAACATTTTATTTTATAGTTTGAACATATGGAGAGGAAGAGTTGGTTGTTGCGAGTGGATGTGTGGCGAAGTGGCTCCGGCGTAAAAAAGAATCAATCTGAACTACCTCAGGAGGACGCCAATTGACACACAAGGCACACGCCTTTGATTGAGCAGCCTGGCACCTGGATTTCCATACGAGGAGGGTCAGCAATTTCGGTGCAAAATCCACTTTTAACTTTCAGTGAGTTTTGTTGTTGTTTCATTTTCACACAAGCGGGCGGCGAAAGTTCGTGGAAAGCGCCAAATCAAAAATACACAGGTCAAAGGCAGCAGCGATCACTTTCACAACACACGTGAATATAGGAGAACAGTTGATCGCCGATAACACTGCCATAGCAACGAGCTTTTGCACGTCGAGTTTCTGGCAAATACCTATCGATTGCAAACTCAGTTGGCGCAAATTTTTGAAAATAAAGACTCAGCGTTCGCCTGTAGGAACAAATACGCCCGGCGGCTCAGTTGTAAAGAGGCCCCTTAGCCATACATCCCCTGATGTGTACCAACCTAAACCGCCTGGAAACCCCGATTTTGGAGTTGCTCTACCTTCGTCGAGTGCTCAACCAAATATAAGCAAAGTACAGACAAACTATGGAATGGCTGCAGAACCTATGGCTATGGTCGATCTCTCAGACCTGATGGCGCAGATGTCATACCTACTGGATTTGAAATTGCAGAATATTCCAACAAAAGCAGATATAGCAGGGATAAACGAGAATTTCCAAGAGCTGCAGCAGAAGAACATCGAACTTCGTTTGGGGAAGTTGGAAACACGCAATAACACACTGGAGCGGCAGGTTGAACACCTTTTGAAAAAGGCAAACGAGAGAAATATCATAATGCACCTTCAGACATCTTCAGATGAAAACCAAGTGGAAAAGGCAGAAAAAATATGTATAGACGTATTGAACAAAGCAGGAACCAACCCAATAGTGGACGCATGGAGCATCAGGTCACTTAAACCCAATGCAGAAATGGTAGTCGTAACACTAAAGTCTACTCAAGATGTTGGAAAAGTTCTTAAGGAATATAAAACACTGAGGGTTTGGGGAGCATCTGCTCACAAAGATTATCCTCCATCAGTAAGGGACAGAATACAAAGGCTAGTTGCTATAAAAAAGAACATTCCGAAATGCGTCGATATAAGAGCCACCATTCGGGGAGACACACCATTGGTCAACGGAGCCAGATTCTATTTCGATGTCCATAATAAACTAACTTGCGACGGCAAAGATGGGATGCAGATCCTAGACGAACTTACCAGCAAGTCCGTTGGTAGCGACGTTCAACAACCAGGGCCATCATTCAAAGGAGGAAACAAGAAGTTTTAGCGATAAGACTGTCGACCGTCATTCAAAATCTAGCATTAAGATACTATTATACAACATAGCGGGGCTAAGAAATAAGCTCATTTCAAAACAGTTTTTCAACTTCATAAATAAGCACGATGTTATATTATTATATGAAACTTTTATTGAGGCAAACTTCGAAATTTACGAAAACTATTTCCCGGACTTCGAACTATTTTGGACTCCCGCCACGCGGGTGGCTAGCAGAGGTCGCGCAAGCGGGGGCCACCTGTATGGAATTAAATCCCAGCTGAAGAAATCCCATCTGATAAGATTTAGTAATGTTGAAGGCACAAAAATAATTATGCTTAACCTGGGCACGTCAGTGCCCAGGTCAGTGTCAGTGCAGTTTTAGGCCTTTTCTGTCTGCTACTTTATCCATCGCCTTACGAGCTGTGCGTGCCAAACTTGGTAACGTGTCGAGTCCCTCTGTAATTTCTTGGAGTTCACCTATTCTTGCGTTGCAGTCTCCAATGACCATTAGATTTTCGCTGCCCAGTTCTAAGCATGTATTATAGGTCGCCTCGAAGTCTTCATTCCAGTTGGTGCAGTTGATATAAACGGGTATTATATGCAGAATTGACATTCTATGTCAATTCTATGTGTGAGACGCTAAACCTACTGCCGGTAAGCGGCAGAACAGCTGGGGATCCAAATGGAGACTTAACTTTCATCAGAGGACAGGCCCATTCAACAATAGACTACTGTTTGATAAGTGGACTCTGGCACGAACTTCTAAGGGACTTCTCAATAATGGGAGAGATTCACTCTGATCACATGCCTCTCGTAGTCAATGCGGGGCTGAGATGCGAGCAACGTACCTAGGAAGAAGCCAACGTCTTACTGCCAAAGCATCTCGCTCAGCGTTTCGCGGTAAATCTGGACGACCGGCTCACTAACAGCAGTCACCACCCGACGTTGACCATCGAAGATATCACCGAGTGTATATCCCAAGCAACGCAATGTATGCAGCACGTCTAAACATCATCCTTCAAAGACCCATGGTTCGATAGAGACTGCGAACAATTAAGAATGGAATCTTTTCGCTTCCTTAAACTAGCTCAAAACCTTGTCACGTCAGAAGTTAGAACAATGTATCAGAATGCCAATAATCGGCCCTTGTCCGAAATCCGAGTCGGTTTTCGTGTAAACGTTGCTTTTCTAAGATAAAGTTCACAATTTTATATGAAAAGTAAGCAAAATGTCTGTGGCTACTAGATCAGGTCTGCTTTTTTTGACGATTTGAATTCACTTGGCATTGAGCAATCGGTTTCAGCTGCTTAGGCAATTCCGATTTTCGTCAAACCTCATCTAGGAACCGTTGAAATTCTTGTCACCTTCCACATAACATTGTTGAGTTTTAACTCTAAATGCAAAAGTTTACACGAAAACCGACTCGGAATTCGGAACAGGGTCGAATATATACAAAAATACGTGCAAAGATAAGCAGCGTGAATTCTACCGGAAAATGGAACTAGAAATTGCAAAAGTACGAGATAGTAAAGCACTCTGGCAGCTCGCAAGGAAACTAAACGGAGCCACTTCACGCAAACCAATTAATTTAAATGCTGAACAACTTGCGGCCCATTTCAAGTCTCTTCTGTATGTCCAACTTACCACACAATCGAGTCTTAGCCAGCATGGGATTATTACAGATGAATCCCTTGATGGGCATGAGCATCACAAAGACGGAAGTGAACCTTGCCATCAGAAGAGCAAAACTAAATAAAGCACCGGGGACCGATCGCATACCAATGGAATTCTACAAGCATGTCTCTAACAATTGCATTCACCAGATTACGAAAACATTTAACGAGATTCTGTCAACAACGGAAAATCCACCCTGCTTTAAGGAGAGTGCAATATTTCCCTTATTCAAAAAAGGCAACCCTTTGGAAGCGGAAAACTATAGGTGTATTTCCTGTCAAAATACCATAAGCAAGATCTTCACGTCAATTTTGAATAAGAGACTGCCAGAATGGGTGGCCACTAATGGAAAGTTAAGCGAGGTTCAATTTGGGCTTTGGAATGGATACTCAACGGTCGACGCGATTTTTGTGCTTTCCTCAATAGCTAAAATGTTCCTAGCTGAAAAGAAAAAATTATATATATGTTTTGTAGACTTCCGAGCTGCCTTCGACAAAATCAATAGAACCAAATTGCTATATAAGCTCAAAAATCAAGACGTCTCAACCAATAACACCAATATCCTCAAAAGCAAGTACGAAGACAACATGACAGCGATATGGGATGGAAACCAGCTATCGGAAAAATTCGAGAATAATACCGGCGTTAAACAAGGTTGCCTTCTCAGCCCACAACTATTCTCCCTGTACATCGATGACGTTTTATTGTACTTACCTGGTGGTGTATCTGTTTGCAAACAGAAAATTAAGGCCTTGCTTTACGCAGACGATATTGCACTACTCGCATATAGCCCCAAAAGCCTTCAACTCATGCTAGACAAACTATACGAGTATTGCCTCCAGATCAACGACTCAAAAACCAAAGTGATGGTCGTAAGGGACAACAGAGGTCGCCAAGCAGACAACGAAAACTGGTCGCTAAACGGTCAGCCACTTGAGAAAGACCGATCCTTTAAATACCTAGGAGTCACTCTAACGCCGAACATGTCCTTCAACACACACGTTGCAGAGAAACTAAAAGATGCAAGGACCGCCATCAACAGTACATGGAAACAGTTTTTTAATAAGCGAAACGTTCTGGCCAGCACAAAGTATAAACTCTTTGAGGCAAGTCTGGGGCCATGAAGAATTTGAGGATGTGGATCGCCTCCAGAGTACTTTCATCAAACGCATATTTAGATTACCTTTTAATACTCCTCACTATGCCATCCATCTTGAAACTGGCTTGCCACCAATGTTTATTGCGTGTCTCCGTGCACACTTTGCTTACATCAGAAAAGTACTTAGTATGCCAAGTTCCAGATTGCCGAGAATCTTAGCCAATCAGCTACTTCTTGAAAGGGCGCAATGTTTCTATAGCTGGGAGACTCTGGGAAACAGATTCAATATAGACGTATTTGCGGGTCATCCTAATCAATGGGAATACTCTAAAAAAATGCTGCTGGAGAGAATTGCACACGAAAGTTGGTCTGGTTATAAAAGCAGAGCGGAGAATAGCACAACTAGAAACTTATACCGAAAAGTCAACCATGTTTTAGGGGACAGAAACTATTTCTATGATAAATACGACACTGCTACTATCAGCATGATTTTCCGGGCACGCTGCGAAATGACATCATTAAACTATACGCCACGCTTTCCATTCAATTAATTGGGCAACCATCCTTCCAAATAAATGGGTAGTTCTTCTAAGACACTGACTTACGTTTCGGAGCCATCTGAAATGAAATTTATAAATATTAAATATAATATTGTGAAACTCGCGCTTTCCTTCAATTATCAATTCAAATTAATTTTAAATCAGGGTTGACTTTTTGAGACATCGATAACATCAGGGTTGATTTTGATGTGACATCAATATCAAATAATCTAGTATTTTTTTTTACAACACTGTTATCACTCATGGCGAATGGAAAAAATGTTACATATTTTTGGATATGTGATAAAATGTGAAAATATGTACGTTTTTGCTATAGTGGAAATAGGCTATTAGTTAAAATTATAGTCAACGGAAACAATTTGGAAATGAAACATTCGAATTGGAAATCGTTCGAATACCAGAAAAGCTACAAAAATCGTTCGATTTTGTTTTCATTTGAAATCGAAGAAAAATGTGAAAACCAGAACAGGCCTGTATGACAATTACTTATAATTATAAAATAATGTCTGATAATAAATGCAACTGCATTAATTGTTTTCAGCTACCTTGAAGTTAGTGTCAAGATGTAATACATAATAAAATCAAACGCAAATTGTCAACAGCAATTCACATGTTCACGAAACTGTAAAATATGTACATGAACACGCGCAGAAAAAATATATTTACATTTCGAAATATGTGATCACTGATCATAGTGGAAATAGACTGTCGGTGTATCTAAAAGAAAGTTTAACTTAAAAAAACTTAAAAAATTAAAGTTTTGTCCAAATTCAGGAACTACACACTTTCACAATGATAGACCCAATCCAAATTCAGGAACTACACACTTTCACAATAATAGACCCAAACCAAATTCAAGAACTACACACTTTCACAATAATAGACCCAATCCAAATTCAGGAACTACACACTTTGACAATGATAGACCCAATCCAAATTCAGGAACTACACACTTTGACAATGATAGACCAAAATCCCGGCTGGATAGATTATCACTTCCTTGATGTGACAAACTGAATTTAAAGAGGACTCAGACCCTGGATCAGGGCCTAGGCTATCCCAGTGGCCCTGATGTTGGCTTTCTCTTGGATCACTGTGACTTTGATTATCATACGCGGGGTAAAAAGTTCCGGCAAGGTTTCGTATGTCTTGGCTTTGGTGATGCAGTTACTTCTCCTGTGTTAGGAGCTCTTGACGGTGTCATGTACTTCCTTACACCACAGTGGAGCAAACTGCTGGAGCCTCTGGTGTGGTGTTCTTATCATGTACTCCTCTTACAATCGCAATCATAGCATTTACAGAGGCATTTACATACATTTACATACCTTACATTACATACATACCATTACATACTAACATACATACATACCTTGTATTTTGGGCAATCTGGCTTACGAGTCGGGCACACAGGATTTCATAGCCATGTTGTTTATGCTGGGCCAATGGCAATGTTGGCATGGTCAGCTGCATAATCACAAACTGAATGAATAAATAATATAATATGTATGTATTATGTACGTAACCGCCGCTATATCATATCAGGCTTGCAAATTGGTACTTATCGATAACTGCAGTAGCTTGCCGCAGGTGATGGACTAGTGACCGTGAACACGAAATCACTTGTTATTTTTTATAAATAAAATTAAATTTTCATTTATTTCATTAAATTAGATATTTTTATGTGTACAACAAGCAATTCAGCTTTCCCTCTGTCTTGAAGTTCTCTAAAATGTCTTTTAATGCTTCATGAATTACTGTAGCAGGCATCACGTAATGCAAATAATCACATTTTCTTTCCCGGATTTTTTCGAAAATTTTTTTTGCCATTGTTTTAAAATAAATAAGTTCTATGTAGAGCGGTTCGTGAACATTTCGCAATGCTACTATCAAAGCCTTAAAAAAAATTTTTTAGAGTTTGATAATATTCTTAGAAAAGAATACTTTTACCTTGTGAATTACTCTATTGCTCTGATATAGGTGTACTTCGTCCATCATAACGCAATATAGCTTTCCGTCTTCCATTTTGATTTTTTTATTGTGAAACACGAAGACGCGTGGGTCGTCTTTGACAAAAAGGGTATCACCTTCATCCTCATCTTCTTCCTGTCGGATCGTCTTGCACAATGCTCTAAATCTGGATTAAATAATACAAATTACTAAAGATACAATAGTTGGCATAAGTTTTTTGACGGAAATTTTTTTCTTAAATAAACCATTAAATTTTTTAAACAAAAAGCAAAGAGGGCACATAGAGCCTCTGCTCCGAAAATCTTAAGACTTTGTGAACTAGGGAAAGGAATACATCTGGAGGCCACTACAGTGTGAACGTAGCAAGGGTCAGGAAACGCAATCACATCATTACAAAACCAAGCTCATGTAAAATACAAATCATAATTTAAAATCAATTTTAATAATGTCTTTTATAATAACTTTAGTAATAAATTTAAATTCAAATAGGCCGTACTTTGCATAAAAACCACCATCCTTTTAATATACTGAAAATATAATATTGTTCATCCGATCTTTGAAATTCCTTCAAAACAATTAAAATATTTATTTCTTAAATTTTATTTAATTGCAGCAACGGTAGCGGTAAGTATGACCGCATAAGTAAGTATGACCGCGCGCGAAAGTACGGTACTACCAATCCCAAAAATATTCAAGCAATCGATGAATCGATGACTTCACAGTCTGTGCCGAGTTTCATTCGCAGTTAGTTAGACCCGAAAAAATGTTCGTGTTACGTGCTGCCGCCAAAGCCGATAAGAGTATGCTGCCAATCTTGGGACAAATGTGTAAGTATGGTTCTTGGATGTATAACCTTCGGATTGGATTCGCCGTGGCTAAGTGGAGTACTAAATACTTTCGCCAAAAATCTGCCGTCCTTTACCCTTGACTAGAACGAAAAACGTACATAACCTCAAATCGTGTTTGTGCCTGGTGTTATGCACCAGACGAGAGGCGAAAAACTGATTGCATAATAATTGAAAATTAAATTGTTGGCTCTACATGCGTTAGTTTGAGTTTTCCTGGTGGACATACTCTACCCTTCGAGCGCGGTACAGTGAATTATGCTTTGGAA
Organism: Lordiphosa collinella; assembly: GCA_018904265.1. Taxonomy (NCBI): domain Eukaryota; kingdom Metazoa; phylum Arthropoda; class Insecta; order Diptera; family Drosophilidae; genus Lordiphosa; species Lordiphosa collinella. The sequence goes on from JAEIFV010001185.1 coordinate 67,589, forward strand.
AAAATTGTATGCAGTTTTTTTTTCCTTCAATTTGCACACACACACACACACGTACTTAATTTATTAATACAATTTAATTTGTATAATATTAATACAAATTGGACAAATTTTGCATAATTCAAGATCCACAGCAGTGCAAAAAAAACAACATAGCTTAAATTTGCGACGACCACAAATTGCACTGCAAAAAAGGGCCAAAACGGGTGGTCCATGTGACGTAATATGTGTCTGTGCACATGTGTGTGTGTGGCCCGCGAGCTCAATTGCCTTTGAACTCTGCATTGCTCTCATCAGATTCTCATTTGTGAAACAACAAGGTTTATTCTGCCGAAATTAATACGTAACCCTTAGTCCCAGGCAGAACTCTCCCCTGTGCTCCCCTCAGTGGTTGCTGCCCAGCTTTATATGTAATATAGATAATTTAATATAGATTTGCACATCTTGCTTTTCTTGCAGCTCGTGGCCATGCCGCTAAGGCTGCTGCCAAGGCTGCCGCCGTGGCCAACGGCAAAATTGTAGCCGTCATTGGTGCCGTCGTCGATGTCCAGTTCGATGAGAATTTGCCACCAATTCTGAATGCTTTGGAGGTGGACAACCGCTCGCCACGCTTGGTGCTGGAGGTGGCGCAACATTTGGGTGAAAATACCGTGCGCACCATTGCCATGGACGGTACTGAGGGCTTGGTACGTGGACAGAAGGTGCTCGATACTGGCTATCCCATTCGGATTCCCGTCGGAGCTGAGACTTTGGGTCGCATCATGAACGTGATTGGTAGGATTGGTTGGAATAAAAGAATATACTTGATTTATGTATTTTCCTTTCGTTTTATTTTTTCAGGCGAGCCCATTGATGAGCGCGGTCCCATCCCAACCGACAAGCTCGCTGCAATTCACGCTGAAGCTCCCGCATTCGTGGAGATGTCCGTGGAGCAGGAAATTCTCGTCACTGGTATTAAGGTGGTCGATCTGCTGGCTCCCTACGCCAAGGGTGGCAAGATCGGTCTGTTCGGCGGCGCTGGAGTGGGCAAGACTGTGCTGATTATGGAGCTGATTAACAACGTGGCCAAGGCTCACGGTGGTTACTCCGTGTTCGCTGGCGTGGGCGAACGCACCCGCGAGGGCAATGACTTGTACAACGAGATGATTGAGGGTGGCGTCATCTCGCTCAAGGATAAGACCTCCAAGGTCGCTCTCGTCTACGGCCAGATGAACGAACCCCCAGGCGCCCGTGCCCGTGTGGCCCTTACTGGTCTCACCGTGGCCGAGTACTTCCGTGACGAGGAGGGACAGGATGTGCTGCTTTTCATTGACAACATTTTCCGCTTCACCCAGGCCGGTTCTGAGGTGTCCGCCTTGCTGGGCCGTATTCCATCGGCTGTCGGCTACCAGCCTACCCTGGCCACCGACATGGGTTCCATGCAGGAGCGCATCACCACCACCAAGAAGGGTTCCATCACGTCCGTGCAGGCCATTTATGTGCCAGCCGATGATTTGACCGATCCCGCTCCGGCCACTACTTTCGCTCACTTGGATGCCACCACTGTGCTGTCTCGCGCCATTGCCGAGCTTGGCATCTACCCGGCCGTGGATCCCCTTGACTCCACCTCTCGTATTATGGACCCCAATGTCATTGGCCAGGAGCACTACAACGTGGCTCGCGGCGTGCAGAAAATTCTGCAGGACTACAAATCGCTGCAGGACATCATTGCCATTCTGGGTATGGACGAGTTGTCTGAGGAGGACAAGCTGACAGTGGCGCGTGCACGCAAGATCCAGCGTTTCTTGTCGCAGCCATTCCAAGTCGCCGAGGTCTTCACGGGTCATGCCGGCAAACTGGTGCCATTGGAGCAGACCATCAAGGGCTTCTCACAGATTCTGGCCGGCGAGTACGACCATCTGCCGGAGGTGGCGTTCTACATGGTTGGCCCCATCGAAGAAGTTGTCGAGAAGGCCGATCGCCTGGCCAAGGAGGCCGCTTAAGTAGTTTGTCGAGATCATTGAATTATTAAGCATAAAAGTGTTTTTGTCGCTGACATTGTAACTTTCGAAGGGAATTCTCTTTAAACCAGCCTAGAGGAAATCAATAAATAAAATCCAATATTTAAACCTAAGGCTCAGACACGACCAAGGGTTGGGATGGAATCGGCACTGAAAACAGCCAGTCTAGGAACCAAATAAAACTACATGAAAGTTGTCCGATAATTGATCTAATTTAATTACCGTCAACTTGTCAATCAGGTTACCTAGGCATATGCATTATTACACTTAGTCAATTAGAGTAGTATTTAATGGATATTGGTTCAAATAAGGACTTGATGACAGGCTCAAGGCTTCAAGCCCCTGACAGACACACATTGTGTATCCTATCTAACACTCATTTATGACTGGATCAGCTGGAATGATTTAGTTAAAGGGCAAGGCCGAGCTCGACTCGTCTTACTTGATAGTCTTAGGGCGGTATTCTTAATTCGGGTCAAGTTTTAGGCCAACATGAAGAAAGTAGGCCATATAGGTGGGTTAAACTACCCCTAATGCTACGTACATCGGGAACGGGGAGTGGGTACACGAAATCGGATGCTCGAATTGATATAGTAGTAGTGCTTACACCTACGACAAGGAAGAGATTTTCGCTTTCTAATTGTTTGATATTGCATCGATATATCGATTTGATCGATAGTTATTCCGTTAATTATAATGCTTATAGTATGAATAATACAATTTTGTTCTAATATCGTTTGGGGTGAGTTACGTAAGAGTATAACATAGTGCTTAAGTCGTAACAAAATGGAACACATATTATTTAAGTTATCTAAATTATTCTACACTCAAAAATATACCAAGTCTAAAATTTACAAGTTCGCCAAAAAAGAGTTGGAATAGTTTAACACTATACATTTCCGGCTGTCTGTTTCTATGGCAGCTAGTTTCTCTATTTGATCTGGTTGAACATGAATTAAGCTGTCGGTTCCAGCCGAAAGAATATATTGTATGTATAAATATTGAATATTCCGCGTGTAGATTTTCCAAAATTTGTAAGTTACTTATTCCATATTTTTGAATGTTTAGTAGACCGGTCCAGATTTAAAAAAATCTGGAAATTGATAAACATCCCGACGGATTCTGAGAGATAAATACGAAAAAACATGGTGCAAATTTTGTTCAGAATTTTCGTTGTGGAAAAACCCATGCAAGAGGCCTCTAAAGTTCTTAAATTTGACTATTTGACTATGAGTATTGTTTTTACTCTTTAAATCCATTAATTATTACTTAAACCAGTATTTAAATATTTCATTTGAATATTTCAATATCAAATATGGTTAAACATAGCTAAGTGAAATAGAAAAAGTGCAGTCCGATTAAATAAATTCATATGCAGCAGCCCTAGCAGTCGCCGATTGAAGGTCGAAATCGACTAAAAAGTAAAGTGACCGAATTCGGTTTGGTCACGGCCGCTCGGTTTTGTTTTTCATGCAATTTTTTATAGAAGTTTATAAAAAAATTCTGTAAAATTATACTTAAACTTAAAACAGTTTAAGAAATGATGTTAAACGATCTTAAAAATGTTCAACTAATTTCGAATTCTTAGTTTATCATATTGGGGAAGTATTTTACTGATTTAATTAGCAATTACTTTTAATTCCACTGACTCTGCAGCGCACGTTTTGAAAACGACAATTCTTGTCGATTTGCGGAATTCGGAACAGGCCCGAATATGTAAATTTCAGAAGAAACACTTAGCTATTTAACATCAACTACCAGTTGGGTAGGGTTGCCACCTGCACTGCCGGGCCTTGAAGTGATCGCGGGGCCGCCATGTGAACTAAGTAAATCCTTACACAGAAACACACACGATTCAATTTCAGTCAGATATTCTCACATCAAATGTGGGGTCAAAGACAAAATGTTCGATTTTTACGAAGATAGTAAAAAATCTCCACAAGCGATATTCGATCAGCTAATAATAAGCTCGAAAAGTCGCCAAAGTCAATCAAATATATCTGTCTCTCTCTGACACGCAGTAATGATTGACATCGGCAAGCATTCGGCTTGAATCGGCTACTGACTTCGGGCCCCAGGGGCCACGGCTGAACAGGCCGGGTTTAATGCAATATTTCATATATGAAGGAGAAGATGATTTTAACAAATCGATTTGTGAGCTTTGTGAAAGAGCAAGAGTATGAACTGAACGACGATCTGAACGAAAATGTAACGTTCCCAGAATGCTAATTATACTTCGTTCATCATCTTATGACTACACACATTCACAGTGTAAAGACACTATTGAGAGACGGGTTGCAAACCAGAATGGATGACAAGTACTTTGGATCTAAAGTCAACAAAAGTCTACCTCATTTGACATAGCATCAACGATCGTAATTTGAGAGAGAGGCATTGGGCATACTCAGCAGATAAATCCGATTTTCGATTACTGATTTATGAATGCCGATTTAAAGCGGTGAATATAGTGATTGCCGATTGCGACTGATAAATTTGGTAATCATGATTGGTAAGACAGTTCATCGACTGTTTGCCAAATTTGAGAATGAGCTCCCGAACTTGCAGCGTTAAAAACCCTCAAAAATTGTGACAATATATTTTTGACCAAATTAACTAAGCACTAAACTAAGCATTCAGTGTAATTCCACAGAGAATCATCAGAAATTGCAAGTCGTAAATCTGTAATCGTATTTGGCAAATTTGGGAAAATGGTACGATTTTTAAAAATCTCCATTTCAACACTTCAGTATTGAACCTTGAAGACGAAATAATAGATCGAAAACTATTTCTTCGAGCGGGTAAACGAAAAATCAAACAAAATGGGTAAAAAATTCCGAAAGCTCTCACGGTTTTGTCCAATTGCCCTTAATTGTTGGAAAAGTTTTATCGATCCCCATCAGCATCAACATATTAAATTAGGCGACTTTGTGGTGCACGGCCAAATATCCATAAGTCAGCTGGGTGGATTCTCCTCAGTCTGCGGCGACGATGGGGCCTAGCAAAATAGTGGCCAGTCTATTTGTATGGGAAACTAATCTTTCTCTTTCTCTGCTTAAGTCCCGGAATATAGGGCCATTCCAGACATATCGGTGTGCATTTATAATTCTACGAAGGGCCTTACTTATACATGTTTCTACTCTCTTAATGGTAATGTTGCAGGCAGTTCCCCAACATGTAAAACCCCAGTTAAGCGTAGGGAGGACAATGGTCTTAAAAAGCCTGACTTTAGCCTTGAGGGAAAGGCCATTATCTTTCCGGCCATTCTCTCTCCATATTTACACCTATATTCCATCGTGAGGCCCAACATTCAAATTTGTCGAGATAATTCCTGTGATTTTCTAGAGGAAGATCTGCGACTGTTGCTTGAAGCCTATAAGACAGTGTCATCGGCATAGTTGGCAAGGAAGTGAACCTTGGATATCAAGATATGGAAGATCAGCAGTATAAACTGTGTACAAAAAAGGGGACACCAGCTCGAATAGGACGTAACAAGGATCGCGCTTCACGCACTTCAACAGAGAATGCTCTGTCAATATCAATCAAGTCAAAAGCCTTGCTAGAAGTCGCTCAAAAATCTAAGAAAAGGTAGGCAGGAGGCTAATAGGTCGATAAGAGTCCACATTATGTGGGTGCTTGTCCTTTTTCGGTCACGTTTCCAAGGGTTGAGAAAAATGGCCAACTTCCAAAACAGCGTTAAAACCCGACATAATAAGGAAATTGCCTCGTTTGGGATTTATTTGACTTCCTTCCAGAGGCTTTGCAAGGCTTTCTTCGCTTTACCTGTTCTTTGATCTCTTCCTCATTAATCGGACGGATAGTACATGGTGGACCAAATACGAGTCCAAGTCGCGATATGGTGATCTGCTCTTCGTGGCTGGTAGCAAAATCAAAGGCCGTGAATCTATTCTCCAGATCACGAGCAAAACCCTCCGCAATAGCGTCATCAGAATGAACCCAAGTGCCTTCGATGCAACGGAGGGGGTTTCTGGGAGGGGCTATGGTTTTGGTCTGGGTCAATGGTGCTAAGCTTCTCCACAAAAAATTTTGACTTGGCAGCGCGCAGAACACTCCTTAGTTCCACTGTGGCACTCTTCCATCTAGCAAGATCAAGAGGGTGTCGCGTCCTCATCCAGATGCGCCGCAATGAGCGCTTGCGTCTCACCAAAGCAACAATTTCAGGCTTTGAACTGGAACAGGAGGATGGAGGTACACGTGAGGTCCTAACAATAGGGCCAGCAGCAAGATGGATTTTGTCGACAAAGCTACTTACTAAGGTATCAATCGTATCAGGGGAGTCAATACAATAGTGAACGTCTTCAGCAATTAACGACGTCAACCTTGTCCTAAATCGTCTTAACGACGTCAACCTTGTCCTAAATCGTCTTATATCTGAGCCGCTTGGTAGAAGCCTGGGCTTGCTAGCCACGTGTAAGCAGCTACACTTAAATACACTAGTAAATGGATGTGGTCAGAGGATAAGTCTGCGCATTCCGAAATGACAAGATGGTTGCAAGGTATTCCCAAGTAGACAGCAAAGTCAATAGCTGAAGGGAGACTGTTGGCATTTCCCGGAAAGTGGGTACGAAATGCGATGACAAATGAAAAATGGAAAAAATGCAAAAGTTAAAGTATGAAAAAATTTGACATTTGCAAATTTTCAAATTATTAAAATGTCATATTAATTGATTGTTTGTTCTTCCGTGCAAATTTAAAGATTATCGTAGATGTTATCATGGATTTTTCATATTGAAAAATATTTATTAATTTATAGAGTACTAGATGAACCGCGCTCTTCGCTGCTTACTAAATGAATTTAATATTTAGGTGTCCCAGAAATCTCTAGAGATTTTCGTATAAAAGGTTTCGTTTCTACTAACTACAACTGCTTGCCCTTACATGTGAGGCGTATCCAAAATGAAAGCATACTAGGTTAGATGAGAAAAGTTGAGAGATTTGAAACCGACTGCTCAGCGCCAAGTATGTTTGGGGCGTACGGTTTTCGTTCCCGTTAATCTAGTAGGCGACATTATTTTTAACACTTTACATAAACTCCTAGCTTAGTTCAAAATCCAATTGTTTATATGAAAATCTCTAGAGATTTTTCTGATACACCCCCATTTTTGGCCCAAATTTAAGATTTTGTTGACTAATTTTCAATTTTTTCAGAACTTATTTCACGTTCGGGACCGGTAAATTGGCCGCCTAGATCGTGCGATTTAACGCCTTTAGACTATTTTTTGTGGGGCTATATGGGGCTTAACAGACAAGCCCGCTTCAATTGACGCATTGGAAGACAACATTGAAGCATTTATTCGTGAGATACCGAACGAAATGTTGGAAAGAGTATGCCAAAATTGGACTAAGCGGATGGACCATTTGAGGCGCAGTCACGGTCAACATTTGCATGAAATAATCTTCAACCATTAAATTATATGGACCGTACTATCGATTCAAACAAAGATTTCATGCATTTTTCTAAATTTTATGGGTTTTTTCTTTTGAAAAACTTTCCTATAGCTCTTAAAAAATCACCCTTTACTTGCCTAAGAGATAAAGATTTCATACATTTTTCTGTTTTTTTTTTGAAAAACTTTCATATAGCTCTTAAAAATCACCCTTTACTTGCCTAAGAGATTTTCATAGAAGAAATTTCCATCCAACTGGTTGCTGCTGTTAAATAGCTGTGTTTCTTCTGACACTTACATATTTTTTTGGAGGACAGTCAAAAATTAATACGTGGGTATAAAATTTCGTTGAGGCATCTTAACAAATAAAGAAGTTATCCCACATTACTCATTTTAAGAGCAATCGGCTCTATGGGAGCTTCGTGATAAATGCGTGAAATGCGAAAAAGAAAAGTTTATGCTATTGGAGACCATAAAAAAGACACCTGTGCAAAGTTTCAGATTTCTACAGTTTTAGTTTTGGCCACAAGAATTAATTGAAATTTACGAACTTCAGAGGCCTTTTGCCATGGGTTTTTCCACAACGAAAGTTCTGGAAAAATTTCGACATTATTTTTTTGTGTTTATCTTTCAGAATCCGTCGGTATGTTTTTATACCCTGTTCCCATTAAAAATGGCAAAAGGGGGATCATGAAGTTGTGAAAAATTATGTAAAAGGTAGAAGGAAACATTTCCGATCCCATATCGAATATATATTTTTGATCAGCATCATCAGCCGAGTCAATTTAGCCATGTCCGTCTGTCCGTCCGACTGTCCTTCTGTCTGTTTGTCCGTCTGTACGTATGAACGCGTCGATCTCGGAAACTATAAAGGTAGAGCCACAAATTTATGCATATAGGTAGGTGTATACCATACGCATATCGAATTTGTTTCAGATTTTGAAAATTCCTCCCCCTCCCCCCTTTAAGCGCAAAAAACTGTCAGAGCTACAATTTAAGTTAGACCCTCGAGACTTTACATATATCAAGTAAGGCCCAATATATATCTATTCTGAAAAGTACAATAAGATCGGACTAAAAACACCGAAGTTATATACGAATCAATTTTGCTTGTAGGAGAGAGGGGGCATTCCATTGTCAGTATGTGTGAGAGTCGACTACAGCTCCCTTACTTGTTTAATTTCCAGAATTTCGAAATCTGTACAAGGCTAATGTTTAGCTTTGAAATAAGGGATAAAATGTTAAAGTAAATCTTGCAATTTCCACTTTAAGAAAAAAACAAGAAAGAAAGTCGGTCAAGCCCGACTATATTATACTCTGTACCTGTGAAGTGCTGCCCATAACTGTTTGTTTTCGTAATAACTCGTCTATCGTTCATCCGATCTTTGCCATTCCTTAGGCGGATCAATAAATAGTCCTCATTACTAAATATGTCTGGAGGGTACGAACCTTCTATCTTCAAAACTGCGGGAGATATCACGGTTTTTCCAAAACCGTGGCCAAAATTGAAAATACTTGGTCTGCCTGCAAGTATATGAAGTTCTTGTCCCATACATGCCAAACCTCCATCTCTTATCATCTCTGATATCTGTGCGTTCATAAGGACAGACGGACAGACAGACAGACGGACATGGAAGAAAATATATACTTTATAGGGTCGGAAATGCTTCCAGCTGGCTTTTATATACTTTTGCACAATCTTAATTTACTCTGTGTTCCTTTGGTACAGACTATAAAAAAGTGATTGAATAAATAACAAAACGGTTCTTTTCCGCCAGATAGCCAATCGCTTTGCATTGCGGGCGAATTGGTAAATTTTAGCTTGATTTTTGAGCTATTTCTGAGTGCATGCCACAGCGAGTGCGATCTTAGACTAGTTAGACTAGATGGGTGTCAGCCCTTTACCGGTCTTCAAGCCGTAATGGGGAGGCCCCAACAGATAAAGCTTTATATTTCTTGAAGACTGTGTGCTATCGAGTGGACAAGTGAATGATTTGCGCTGCGTAGATCCAGGGAGGTCGCCTCAGTCCTTTAGGCGAATGCAGGCTGCATCTTGGTCGCATTCCGCCGTCGCTGCTATTGCCGAATCTCCTCCGTTCTGACCCTCCTTGCCAGTGTGAATAACTGCCATTTGACTCGGACTGTGACTGTGGCTTTGGCTGGGACTGTTGTGGCTGCCGTTCTGTGAGGGGGAGGGCCGCTCGCTCGAGGTAGCAGTCGCAGGTGCGGCTGCAACAATGCCGGTGCCTGTGCCGGGGGCCTGTGTCCGGCTATATCCGGAACTGGTTGCAGCATGTCCTCCCGCAGTGGCGGAGCGTCGGTACACCGTGCTGTTCATGGTCAGCTTGCGCACATTCTTGTCCGGATGGAAGACTAGGATATACACCTTGGGCGAGTAGAGAATTACCAATGCCACCGAGGCACTAAGGCTTATCGAGATGCACAGCGTAGTTATCTGGATCTGAAAGAGAAGTGTGATAAGACGAGGGTACAGCTAGACCGCACCAGGGTGCGGCTTACTTACCTCATACGAGTTGCCAGTTCCGAAGTAGATGGGCACAAAGGCCAGCCAGATAATGCATGTGGTGTACATGGTGAACCCAATGAATTTTGATTCATTGAAATTCTCGGGAATTTTCCGCGTCTTAATGGCATAAATGGTGCAAATCGTGATCAGAATCATATTGTACAGCTGGGAAAAGAGGAAGGACATGTCCTGGATTTTGCACTTGAGTATCACCTCGGTGCGATCAGGGTAATAAAAGCGTGTACCTGGGGACAGTGGATCGAAAGGGATGTTGATTAGAAGCCGCACATGAATACAGGAACGACGCGGTGTTGGCAGTCCTATTCAGTTCCACAAAGACCAAAGTCATTAGTAGACACCTCCCGATTCCCGGGAGTCAACGGCGCAAAATTTCGGAACTTTCCTAAACCCTAATTTTCGGTTGGGTTCAACAAAAATGACATTCTAAAATCTTGTATATTGAGCAATGTTTCGAAATCGTCCAGAAAGTATAATAACCACCAGGGACTAATACCGGAAGCGGAACCGCCAACCGAAATAAACCGTTTCAAGTCACGTACCGTAACCGATATCGAAAAAAAATGATTTATCGTTATTAATGGAACCAACAGAGCCGGAACGGTATTACCTTAAAGTATTTTTTCTTAATTTCAAAATCAATTATTATCAATTATTTTGGCCCACTTCTGGTCTAGAAAATTTTTTTCGATTTTTTGTATTTCATATTTTTTAGCTTAACATCAACCCAAAAGGATTTTTTAAAATTCGGAATATATTCAGAGATACAGCCATTTTAGTGTCCCAAGGTGACCCAAATTTCCTACACAGAGAAAACAAAATTAGATACACGCCACGTGTAGAAACGACAATCCTAAACGAAACGTAGTTCAACCTGCAAAATCTCTCACGAAAATGTAGAAAACAGAAAGCTACACGTGGCGTTTAGAAAGAAACTACACGAACGTGTAGAAATAAAAAAGGTAAGCTAGGCATGCAGAAAAGTAAAGTGCTGCGTGGACAAATGCAAAGGCTACATGACAAGAGAAAATCAGCGATTTTCAAAGTATTTCAACATTTTCCATTACGCTTTCTGATTTCCGCACGGAAATTTAGGTTTTCTACATTAACCTTTAGATATTGAAAACCTACCGGCGCGTGTAGAAATTCTAAACGAAAATGTGGCTCAAAATCAGTACTGAAAAGTTACATTTTTAATTAAGAAAATTGTTTTCCACACGTGCCGTGTAGGTTTTCTAAATACTCAGATACAAAACTCAGCTGAGAGATCAGATCGTGTAAATTGGGCTTTAGTAAGTTGTGAGTTCGAATCCCAGACAAGGTAATTAAAAAATAAATTACCATAAATTGTTTTTCTTAAGAAAGACCCTACCCTCTTTGTGCCCCTTCCTCCCCACACTACCCTCCTCCACACATTCCCTTGTGTAAATAGTATAGTCGTTTCGGGACGTACCGGCATCGGTAAAGTAAAATTAGCTTGTCAAGATGACACAGCCCCAAAGGGCCAAAGCCGAGACTCTCTCAATCTCTTGGCTTGTGCGCTTCTAATTTTAGCACAAGAGAAAGGGACCTACAGTTTAACGCAGAATCCGAATGGCAGTGCTTGACTGCTTCATGTGCGAGCGACTACTTACTTTGAAAGAATTTTGTACTAAAAGCTCTGCATACACTAGTCGGCATAATTATTTTGACAACAAAAATTCATAAATAAACCATTATATCTTTGAAACAAAAATCCTAATATTTTGAAATATTTATTGAATACTGGTAAGAAAGTAAGCTTTCAATAAATCATAAGTAGTCTATGGTATCAAATGCTTGGGTTAGGTTAGGTTGCGATGGCTGAGAGTGACAAGTCACTCTCTCACTAAGGCCACATGGCCCATGTTGCGATACCATATCTTCCTTGTTAAACCCTATTAGACCCTATGGTGATCTTCGATACTGAACCATTTAAGTAGAGCTGGGATCTCTATATCGGATGTCTCCGAAAGGTTGAGTAGGAGGGGCAATGACACAGATGGTGATGTATCGTTTCCTCCTCTCCCTCAAATCTGCAGCTTCTACAGAAATCAAAATGTTGCACGCCAAGGCGTGCTGAGTGTCTGCCTATAAGACAGTGACCCGTCAAGGCCCCTACCGGATGTTGGCCACGTTAGTCTTGCTACCGCACAGGTGGAAAGGTCTTTCCACCGGTCCGTGGCGAGGCGTAGTGTTTCGGCTTTTTTGTAAAGCTTGAAGGTAGCCATATGCATCCCTATCGTGCTCTTCTTTGAAAGGGTTGGTGGTTGTGCCTAGTTTGTGCCTAGTCTGGCCAGAGTGTCCGCAGACTCGTTTGCATATATGTGCCGGTGTCCAGGCACCCATATTAGATGAATACTGAAGTGTCTGCCAATCTCGTTCAGGGATAGGCGGCATTCAGTGAGCGTTTTAGCACTATTTGTGTAGGAGTCAAGTGCCTTAAGGGTTGCTTGACTATCTGAGTATATAAATACGTTTCCTTCCTTTAGTGTGAGGGTGGTAAGGTACGTGGCAGCTTCCTGGATGGCTACCACCTCCGCTTGGTACACACTGCAGTGATGAGGGAGACGGAACGATAGATTAAGGTCTAGGTTGGGTGAGAAAACACCACCACCTACTTTTTCATCGAGCTTAGAACCATCGGTGTAGATATTGATGGCGTTGGCTTTGCTGTGGGGAAGGTTATCCTACTCATTACGGCTTGGGATATAGACGTCGTATGATTTGCCGAACGTCGTTTGAGTAACACAATAGTCTGTGTTTAACGATATACCCGCTTGGTTAGTGAGTATAAGTGAGTGCTTCGAATTACCCCCGTTTCAGGTGTCGGATTCTTTTAGTCTTAGGGCTGTTGTGCTAGCCATCTGCATTGCTACTAGGTCTAGTGGTGCGAGATGAAATATGGTGTTAATCGCTTCCGTGGGTGTGGATGTCATGCATATTTCAACACTTCTCTGTACTTTTTTCATATTGTTCAGGACTGCAGATGTTTAAAGCCAATGTACTATAGTCGGGGAGAAACCCCGTTTTCGGCCTATAGCCTTTTTGCATGAGACAAGAGCGATGGTTGCCTTTTTTATGCGATCGCTTATGTTGTCATTCCAGAGTAGTTTCCTATTCAGAATGACTCCCAAGTATTTGGCATTGTCGCCAAATGCAAGGCTTGCTCCATTGATTTTGGGAGGGATAAGGGTAGGAATTTTGTACAGTCCGCAATTTGTTGTCCACTGAGCAAGTGTTGTCAGTGAGGTCTGCATGATGTCATGCAGCTTTTATAGGAACATATCACATTTAAAGATAGCAATATCGTCCGCGAAGGCCACCACCACATGTCCCCCCTCTTCCAAGAGTCGAAGCAGTTGGTTAACTGTCACGATCCATAGTAGTGGAGGGAGAGCACCTCCTTGCGGAGTACCTCTGCTTACAAATCTGTGAGCCGTAACAACTCCGAGTTGCGAATACACCGACCTGCTGGTTAGCAATTGGTCGATGAATCAATCAAAGCTTTATCCGCTCCCACATTTGCCAAGTCAGAGGTGATGGCTTAAGGTTGCACGTTATTGAAGGCACCCTCAATGTCGAGAAATGCTAGTAAAGAGAAGTCTCCCACTTCAAAAGATTTTTCAATCTTTGAGACCAGGGAATGCAGGGCGGTTTCAGAGGACCTTCCCTTGCATCTATAAGTCTCTCAAGGGTTTTAAGGAGAAAAGAGGATAGACTGATGGGTCTATAGTCGCTCGGTCTTACGTGCGATGGTAGGCCAGCCTTCGGTATGAAGACTACTTTGGTTTCTCTCCATCTAGTGGGAATGTAGTTGAACTTCAGACAGCTCAC